>CM046457.1:34088959-34108959 GCA_025506515.1 Flaveria trinervia
TGAAAACTATACTCTCTTGTTCTGTCTTTGCTTTACTGTGTTCTCTGCATCACCTTTGGTTCCCAGTTCACTGTTTGATTACCGTTTAGTTAATCTCCTCATTGTTGTTGTGTTGTAATTGTGTTCAAGCCCTTGAAGATCCTGCCAAAACCAAAACCTCTAAATTATTTATTATCCACTTATTGTTGGCAAATTTGGTCTTTTTCCTTCTTGATCAGTAGAGAAGATAACCATGTAAGCTCCGGCCTGGGAAGAAATCTCAGATATTTGTTTGGCAGGGTATGAATGGGAACTCTGTTTTGGGGAACTGGACACAGAGTTTTATCCCATTCATGAGATTTACTTCCCCATAATGAGTCTGTATGACTCTCCCATAGGCCTCAAGGAGAACAACTTGTTCCTCCTGAGAGAGTTCTTCTACTCCTCCTCTCGAAGAAGAACTCTGGACCATAGTACTCTGATAAGTACTTCATGGTCCTGCCATTTTTCAGCTCCACCGTAGTTACCTCCCTATATACAAATTCATCAGGATGGTTGCCTTCAAGGAGTAACTGGAGCTCATTCTTCTGGATGTCTTCAAGCTTTTTATATAACAACCCCTTCTTAATCATCTTGTTTTCTAGTAAAGCTTGAGGGGTCATCTTTGCTTGGTGAGCTTTCTTGAATTCATCAATGATTTCACAAGGTGAGACTACAATGGCCAACATGATGGTAGAATTATTGTTTTTCTTACCTGGCCATTGTATCTGTGTGGAATAGTTCTTTTTATGGATTCTAGAACTCACCCTGGGGTCTGGCCATACTCTCACTCTCTCCTTCTGATACTGAAAAGTGTGCCTGAGAGTGTACAGCTTTGAGCATGCCCTTTCATGGCTTGAATAGATGATGACTGAGGAATTCCTTGTCAACCATCTTCAACAGTTGCTCATCGTGCTGTTTCTGCTGTTCTTCGTCTTCTATCTTGACTCTGACCATTCCCTTTGAGAGTCAGGTGTGATCATGGGTTGACTTCGGGGTTTTGGTAGCTTTAGAACAGCAGAGAGTGGCAGACTATCATCTTCATCCTCCTCTTCTTCTTCTTCTTCCATCCTCAGCACCCTTCTCCTCCTTCTAGGTGCATCACTGGATGATGGTTGGGTTGGTGAAGGAATTGGTTTTGAAGAATGAGGATGTTTGGATTTTGGCTTAGAGATGGTTGGAGATTTGAGGGGTAGGCTCTGTTTGAGTGGGTGGAAGGGAAGGTTGATCCAACATCTTTGTAGTAAGTTTCGCCTTTGTGAGTTTAGCCATCTCCAACCTTTTACCAGCCCAGCCTCATCAAGGGCTTCCACAATAATCCCTTTGTTGAATTGCTCAGACAGACAGATTCTGGTGGCTATAGCCAGAATGCTGTCCCTGGTCCACGCGCGAATCTCCATTAACGATCTTCCTAAGTATTTTGCAATGAAGCGGATCATTATTTCCAATCTCTCTTTTTCAAGAGCATCAGCCCAGCCCATCGGGTTTGTATCTCTTGCACTTCCAACCTTCTGATCTCACTATCCAGTGTGGCTGTATCAACCCCTTGCCTGAAGAGTTGTTCAATTATTTTATCCATGGATCGGCTGTGTGTAGTATCAGCTTCTTTTACCAGCTCCTCCAAGGATTTGTCTTCAGCAATATGATCATCAGCACTTTTCTTTCGCTTGTAAGTGAGCAGTGGTTGCTTTCTTTCTCCTCCTCTTGGGCGTGCTTCTCTTCCTTCTTTTCTCTGTTCTTTTCCTCTTCTTTTCTTTCACTGCAGTACTCTCCCCCTTTTTGGATGCATTGGAGGAGGGGTTTCTACCGCAGAAAGTGTCTTTTGCACAGCAGCATCAATCAAGGGTTGTAAAGTTGAGGAAAGCCTCTCATCAATGGCTTTAGTCAAATATCAGTGATTATGGGTGTGATGAGAGGGAGGGAATTTTGAAGTACGCACCTATTTGCTCAAGAGGGTTCTATTTCGGAGAAATAGGGCTGAAGCAGAGGCAGGTGGTTGAGTTTGGAGTGGCTCAGTGTTTGGGGAACCTTCAAGTGAAGGTGCCATCTGTGGGTTGGTAGAGGCAGATGGTCTTTCTCCTTGTGAGAGTTGGTCAAGTAGGTTTTGCAGCCTACTGACTTTCTCTTCAAGGATTGTGTTCTGGGCAAGAACATCGTAGAAAAAGCCCAGGTCATCATCAGCCGAAGCTGAATCATCTGACCTCCTGCTTAGAGCAGATTTACATCCACTGGGTGTAGACCATTGTTGCATGTGCCCCTTGTGCTTGGTACTGGGGACTTCCAGCCTCAAGACAATGTCCATCATCAGCTGTTGCCTCTAGTGAGGTCTTAGCAATGTTACCAGCCTCATTCTGATCATGTGTTGATTCAGAAGGGTGGCAGCCTCACTAGATATTCTTAGCTCCTTATCTACACCAGGAGATAGAAGTGGTAAAACCCCTGTGCTGTGGGTTCTCAAGTGCACTGTGTTCCTCCCCCTCAATTGTAGAGGTGTTCCCAGTAGTAAGTGGTTTCTGGGAGGGGTGAGGAGTGCAGTTGAGTCAGCACTTGTGCAACTATTAAAGTTGGGCTGTGAGGGGCGTTGTTTGGGGTGAAGGGATAGAAGCAGTGTGCACCTGGGGAGGTTGGTGGTCTTTTCATGGCAATCTCCTCAAGTGAGGAGATCCGATATGTAGGTACCCCTTATGTGGTTGCTGCAGGCTCCTGTTGAGAGGAAGCCTGAGCGACTATGGCTGGAAGAGTCATTGTATCCACTAGGGGGTTTGGACTAGTGGATATATCCTGGCGTTTGGTGCAGGGCCTCCTCAGGGGACTCAATTCCCTGAGTAGCCGTTTTGGGTTCTTTTTGGTGGGTTTGTGGGGACTTTTGATTTGGAGGTGGTGGCTGTGGGTTCCAGCTGCGTGGGTTTTCGCAGCTTGGCAGCCATTTTGAGTGTCTGGTCAGAGTTGTGCCGGGAGTATACTTCAGCAGAACAGTCCGTAGCAGGGACTCCCAAGCCAACAAGTCCCTCAGCATTAAGCTGGTTTGTAATGATGGCCATTATGAACCGTGATATAGTATCCAACGGTTGGCAGTTAGTTTTTGAGCCTATCCTTGAGCTCCGAAAATATTATTTCTGAAAAGTTTAGCGGTTGTTGCTCAAGAATAGAATACATTACCTGCTGCCATTTTGTCGACATTTGATCCCAGACGATGTCTTAGAGCCAAACATACATTCACCATGTGAAAATTAGGCGTTCAGCGTCAGGAAAGTGTTTCTTCATGATAGTGGAGGCACTGAGATTGCCTTGATATCCATGTTAGGCAAAGGATAGATCTGTGGTGCCCTTCGGATATCCAGCAGGAGATATAGCATCATCCAGATGAAGAATTTGGCGGATTATTGCAGGAGTGATGACTACTTCTTTGTTGTTGACGACCGACTGGAGAGATGGTGTGTTGTTCTCCCCAGTGGTAATAGTAACGTTCATCCAAAATTGTTGAAGGGATTCGGCATGTAGTATGGTTTAGAAGAAATGCCGTTTTGTATTGGGACTGAACCATAAGATCGATAGCAGTATCGAACTTAGCCCAGATAGGCGATTTAGTAAGGTAGGCAACACAGTTGTGTCGCGGTTAATTTGCATGGACGCCATTGAGAAGAGAGAAGTTTTGGAGAGGAACGTTAGGTTTGAAGAAGATGAAGCATTGAAGGCTTAGGTCAGGGATATTTATAGGGTACTGGTAAGAAAACGACTGAAGGATGTGGTGTTAGTCATCAGTAGTTTTAAACGACCATTGACATGGTATTATCCTTTCAGACGTTGAACAGCTGAAGTCGTGGTGTTAGGCATCAGAAGTTAGAAAACTACTGAAGACCATGGTTTTGACTTCAGATGATTGAAACAACTGAGGACTTGGTGTTTGTCATCAGTAGTTATGAAACTACTGAGGACAGTGGTTTTGTCATCAGCTGTTGTAAACAACTAAAGACTTGGTATTAGTCATCAGTAGTTATAGAACTACTGAAGACATGGTATTGCTTCAGTTGTTTAGAATGAAAACAGTTGTACAAACGACTGAAAAGAAATTTCTCATCAGCTGTTTTCGTCAATTCTTAGCTTTTCAGCTGTTTCATACTGTCCTCAACACATTCATCAGCCTTTTTTGGCGATTTCAGTTGTTTCATAGGACATCAGTACTTATCTGTTTATACTGTTTCAGTAGTTGTAACTACATCAGTAGTTTGGAACAGATAAAGTACTTCAGTACTTATGAGGCATTTAGCCATCAGTAGTTATAAAAACTACTGAAGGGAAAAGACCCATCAGTATTTATATGTGACATGGGTACCAATGATCACCAGTAATTACTACTGAAATCATCAGTAGTTGTCACTTATTCGCTGCAGCATACCAAGCCTTAACACCAGGTTTTGGAAAGTTGAACTATCCAAAGGCTTAGTAAAAATGTCTGCAAGCTCATCAGCACTAGGCACAAACTTAGGATCAATCAGACCTTTTCAAAACAATCCCTTATAAAATGATGTCTGATCTCTATATGTTTGGTCCTAGAGTGCTGGACTGGATTTTTGACAATACCAGAGCTGAAGCACTATCCATTAACAATGGAGTCTTAGTCTCTGTAATGCCATAATCCAGAAGTTGGTTCTGAGCCAGAGTACCTAAGAGGTGCAATTTGCAGCAGCAATGTACTCTGCTTCAGCAGTTGATGTAGCAACTGAGGTCTGTTTCTTGCTCTGCCAAGAAATCAAGCAGTTGCCTAGAATTGACATCCACCAGAAGTTGATTTCCTGGTCAACTTACACCCTGCATAGTCACTGTCAGAAAAAGCAACTAATTTACCAGAATGTCCAGTAGAATACCATAAACCTAGAGATGGAGTGCCTTGCAGATATCTAAAGATCCTCTTGACTGCAATCAGATGAGACTCTTTAGGTGCAGCCTGAAATCTAGCACAAACACATGTAGCAAACATAATATCTGGTCTAGAAGCTGTTAAATACATCAAGGACCCAATCATACATCTGTAAAGTGTTTCATCAACCACTTTACCTTTCTGATCTGTATCCAGTTGTGTGGTGCTGCACATGGGGGTAGAACAAGGCTTACAGTTTTGCAAATCAAACTTTTGCAAACGATCTTTTGTGTATTTGGACTGATGAATGAAAATTCCATCAGCCTTTTGTTTGATTTGCAACCCCAGAAAGAACTGTAACTCTCCCATGGCACTCATTTCAACTTCTGTTGCATCAACTTTGTAAAGGCATCACACAACTTTGGATCAGAGGATGCAAAAATGATATCATCTACATATATTTGAACAAGTAGATTATGTTGCCCAGCTTTCTTAATGAATAAAGTCTTATCTATGGAGCCTCTAGTGAAATTATTTTCCAGAAGAAAGTTTGATAATGTCTCATAACAGGCTCTAGGAGCTTGTTTTAACCCATAAAGAGCCTTATCAAGCTTATACACCCAATTAGGATGTTTTTGTCCTCAAAGCCTGGAGGTTGACATACATAAACTCTTCTTTAATTTTTCCATACAAAAATGCACTTTTGACATCCATTTGAAAAACTTTAAGGTGTTGATGAGCAGCATAAGCTAAAAACAATCGATTGCTTCCAGTCTGGCTACAGGGGCAAAGGTTTCATCATAATCAATACCTTCTTCTTGTGCAAACCCCTGAACAACCAGTCTGGCCTTGTTCTTAACAATAAGCCCATTTTCATCAGTTTTGTTCCTAAACACCCATTTAGTGCCTATTGCACACTTACCTGGAGGTAGAGGAACCAGTTCCCACACTTGCTGTTTCTTGAACTGAAGAAGCTCAAGCTGCATGGCATCAACCCATCCATTGTCCTTTAAAGCAATGTGATAATTCTTTGGCTCTTGCTGACTGATGAAGAGAGCATAGAAGCAGAAATTTGACAATTGACTTCTTGTTGATACTCCAGCAGTGATATCACCAATGATTTGAGACATAGGGTGATTTTTCAGATCTTGATACACAATGAGATCTGTGCAAGTGTTTGTAGCAGGCTTAGCAGTAACAGATGGTGATGGTGAATCATTTCTTGAAACCAATCAGTGGATGGTAATTCAAAGGAAGTTGAATTCGAAGAGATCTCATCAGCATTTGTTGTGGATGGTGCTACTGGAGCTACAGGAACATCAGGTCTAGCTGAATCAGGCAGTTGATCACTAAACCTGAAGAGTGAGTACTGCAATCATCATCATCATCAGCACCAGCAGTACCACCAGGTGGTGAACTGTTGACAGGAGCAACAGCAGGAGTTTGATAAGGAACATATTGCAGTATGTCCAAATCAAATAACTCCACAGGGCTTTGTGGAATCTTGTCCTTTGGAGATTCATTGAACTTAACATGTAGAGTTTCTTCAACCATCTTTGTCCTGCAGTTGAAGACTCTGTATGCCTTGCAAGTAGATGAATAACAACAAAATACCCTGCATCCACCTTAGGATCAAATTTATGGAGTTGATCCTTTGTGTTGAGAATAAAACAGGGACACCCAAATGCTTTGAAAAATGAAATCAGAGGAGCCAAATGATGAGAACTTCATATGGAGTCTTCATCAACCTCTGATTTACTAAAACTCTATTTTGCACATAGCAAGTTGTGTTGACAGCTTCAGCCCAAAAGGTCAGTGGCAAACCTGAGTCAGCCAGCATGGACCTTGCAGCTTCAATGAGGGTCCTGTTCTTTCTCTCCACTACTCCATTTTGTTCTGGAGTCCTTGGGATGCTAAACTGCCTTTTGATCCCCTTTGAAAGATAGAAGTCATCAAGTGTATGATTTCTGAATTCAGTTCCATTGTCACTCCTAATACACTTGACTGGAAGGGAATACTGCTTCTCAATATACAACACAAAGTGAATAATCTTCTGAGCAACCTCATCCTTTGAATGTAGAAAGAAAGTCCACGCAAATCTGGAGTAATCATCCACAATTGCCAGACAGTATTTCTTCTTTGCCATGCTCATTACTCTCACAGGACCAATAGATCCATATGCAGTAATTGCAAGCAGGCAGTGGACTTAGGCACTTCAATAGGAGGGAATGAGACTTTGTGCTATTTCCTTTTAAACAAGCAGTGCAGGTTTCATCACAGTGAAACTCCTTTATTGGTAAGCCTCTGACTAACTATTGTGGGTAAGCTGATTCATGTTTTTGAGATTAACATGACCAAGCCTTCTGTGCCACAGTTTAGATTCTTGAGAAGAGGCTTTGGAAAATAGGCAAGGATTGCCTTTGAGATCTATTTTCATGGAAAGATCTAAGGCATACACTCTTCCTGTCCTGTTGGCTGTCAGGAGAGTGTGATCATCCAACACCTTGTCAATCAAGTGCAAAACTTTGGATGACAGAATCCTACAGTTTTGACTGGTGAAAAGAGCAACATGGCCTTTATCACACATTTGACTGACACTCAAGAGATTGTACTTGAGATTTTCCACATGATTAACATCATCAAATTTGATTTCTCCATTGGAGACAAACCCTTACCAATGCTGTAACCCCTAGCATCATTGCCAAAAGAAACAAATCCCTTCTTTCCTTGAGAGTAGTCATGAGAAGAGAGCTGTTCCCAGTCATGTGCATAGATCCCCCACTGTCTACATACCAGATGCTACTTTGGCATGTTGAAGAACCCTGCAATAATAAACAATCAGTTAGTTTTAGAGACCCAAACCTTTTTGGTTTTGGCCTGGTCTCATCAATAGATGGTAACTGACAGGTTTATTTGGAACAACAGCCTGAGAGGAAGAAGATGGTGTAGAAGAGGAGTCCTTTGGCTTGGACCTCCTTTTCTGTGGTTTCAACATAGGAGCATCTAGTTGGTTAACTCTACCCAATAGATGTTGAACCATCATGACTAGCTGTGTCTGATTTTGTGATAAAGCTTTCAGCTCATCATACACATTGCCAGTGGAGTTTGATAAGTTCCTATGTTGCACCTTCTTCTTCTGAGCACTCTCAGCTGTCACCTGTTTAACCCCTTCCTTTTTGGATTTCTTTGAGGACTTAAGGGTTACAGGATTTGATGTTGCTGATACAAATGTGGTCTCAAACTCAGTTTTCATTTTTACCATTTTCTCATTAATTTCTTCTTTTTGTTTGAGCTTGGAACCTCTTTTGTACCAACAATCATCTGTAAGATGATTGAACAAACCACATACTTCACATGGTTTCTTCTTCATCTTAGGTTGATCATCAACTAAAGAGGGTGAAGCAACTGAAGACTTGTTCTTCAATGCTTTGGAAGCATTGTTTGCTTTCTTGACTGCCTCTTTAGTAGTCTTCAAACTCTTTCTACTAGCAGTTTTCTTCTCTTCAGTACTGACAGCAGTTGAAGTTTGAACTTCAGGTGTTAAATCCTGCTCTCTAGTCCTTTCAGGACCTTCAGAATTAACTCCTGAGTTGATCAACTCATTGATCATGTGAGTGTCAGCATTTGAACCATCAACATCAGCTGATAGGTTCAAAGAGGGCTTGATGCTGACTGCTACTTCTGATTGTGCTGTATCAGAAGGTAGATCACATGATGTGATGGATTGGTTATCACTCTCACCATCAGATTCTACTTCTGCTCTTGGATTAAAATCTGTAGGTGAGCAGTGTGATTGTAACCAATGCCAAACTTCACATTAGAAGCAGATTGCTTACTAAGAAGCATTTCAAAACCTTTGCATGATTGTACCCATCTATCACACTCTACCTGGGTAACTGCAAGGGTTTCTTTGAGATCTTTGTACTTCTCTAGAAGTACCTCTTCTCTAGCCTTATCATCAATTATTTGGCATTTCAGTTTGTAAATCTCATCATTTTTATCTTTAAGTACAGACTCAAATTCAGCTTTGTTTTTGGAAATTATTTGTTCTAGCTCAATGTTCTTATTAATTAAAGCTACATTTGCTGCTCTAATGGAAGCAAATGCTGCTATGCATGGTTCAGAACATAATTTGGCTTTTGCCTCAGAGGATACCTGTGATACCTGAGGTGTAGAGGCATTAGAAAATGAAGTATCAGCAGACTCCAAAGCCATAAGAGCTAGATTCCCAAAAGGACTGTCACCACCATGTTGACCAGCACCTGAGAACAGTTGGTCATGACGAGACATGTCATCTGGTAAACTGCTCCGGTCAACAACTCCTGGGGTGAAGAAGCTGTGTTGTTGAGGTTGAGTTTGTGATGAGATTGGGATGGCTGAGGTTCTGGTAGTGCATGAGGTTGTGGTGCCATAGGAACTTGATTTGACTGTGCATGTAATAACAAGGGTACGGATATGGCATTTGACCCTCAGGAACAAAATATGCCGGAGATTGTTGTTGAGGATGATGACTAGAAGTGACAGGATGTTGCCCTCTGTGTTGTTGACTATTGCCAGGAAAAGTCACAAAGGGTGCAGTGGAGTTAGATCCAGTTGATCTACACTCTCTTGCAAAGTGTCCAAGCCTTTGGCATTTGTGACACCTCAACTTGCTCTTGTCAAAACCAACTTTGGTTTTGCCAGAGAGTCCTGGGAATTTTCTTCCAGTTCTTTTATAGAACTTCTGAGATCTGATATTTATCAGGGCCATTTGGCTCAAAATATCCATCTCTTCTAAGTCGTCATCAGCAATCCCCTTGAGATCATCCATAATGAAGCATAAATTGTCATTATTACACCCAGTAAACTGACCATCAACACTCACAAATGCAGAATCAGAAGTGCTTGAAGAGAAATTAATATGCTCATCATACTGGCATTCAGATGAAGCATATTCTGACTCATGACCAACCAAGGCAGTGTTGCCTGGTACAAAGTCTTCAGTGAGCTTTCCAGATAAAAACAGCTTTCTCTTCTGTTCTATCTCTCTCTCAAACGTGAGCAGTTTCCCATGGAGTTGGGTGAGAGATAGTTTGTCCAAACTTGCACTGGAGCGTAGGACAATAGTATATGTGTCCCATCTCTCAGCAGCAGTGATCTGAGAAATCTGTTATTCATCTGAATATTTGTGTACTCAAGTTTGACCATTTTTAATTCAGAGATCAAACAAGAGAACCGCTCATATTGTTGAGTCAGTGTCTCACCCTTTCTATGAGAAATGTCTCGTATTGTTGGGCAAGGATTTCTCTATTATTTGCCAAGACCTCATCTGTTCCTCTAAATTGTTCTTTCAAGGCATTCCAGAGGTCATGGGCAGTTTCATGATACATTAGCCCAGAATAGATTTCATTTGGCGGTGCCATGGCCAGAATTCCATGGGCTTTTGCATCAATTTCAAGCAACTTCTTATCCTCATCTGAGTATTGCTCCCTCCTCTTCGGAACCATTTGATTGGTTTTCGGGTTATTCACCATAGGCTTGTGTGGACCATGTACCACTGATGTCCAACAACCTGCGTTGTTAACAGACAGGTGATGGAGCATTCGTCGTTGGCATATGTTATACTCATTCCTAACCAGCATTGGTGGCTTGGTTGAGGAACCAGTATTGTGTGGATCATTGGAGGGAGTAGTCATTTTCAGTTCAAAAACAATTTAATTCAAGCTTTTAAAAGTTTTACACAGACCACAACAAACTCAATGAAACCAAGAAAAGATCTCAGGATGAATGACCAGAAATACAGAAAAATTCAATCTCTATAACCGTTTCTTGCAAAAACAAAAGCTAATTCAATCAAACTTAGATCTTGAATAGCAGTTTCAATGATCAGTTATTAGATCGATCAATGATGAACCTGCTCTGATACCATTTGACAGGATTAGCGATCACAAGTTTGATGTATTAGAGTTCAAAGCAGCGGAATAAGAACAGAAATTAGACAAATTGTAGCAAGAGATCTATACTTGTATGCATTAAAAGCACACACGATTATAGTGAGAGAATATATTTCTGATTCATGGAATGTTAACAGATATGGAATAATTCTAATCAAATCATTCAAATTATTCATTATATTACATAGGTTGTTACTCCTTATATAGAGTGCAACAACCACTGTTGTTATCACGGAAAGTGACAACTGGCAGATCTATTACAAAAATAACTGAATCTAACAAACTACTGAAATGTTCACAACTACTGAGAACATATCAGAGTGTTAAGTACAGAATATAAAACTACTGATTAGAAACTACTGAAACTACAATGACTAAAGAACAAGCTCTTCAGTCGTTTTACAAAACTACTGAAACTAGAAATATAAAACTACTGATATCACAACTACTCAAGAAGTACTCTTCAGCAGTTGTGACAAACTACTGACGCTTCAGTACTTGATCTTCAGACTTTGACCTTCAGATGTTTCATCAGCTAATGACTTCAGTAGATATCATCAGCTGATGTCTTCAGTCTTTGTCTTCAGACTTTGTACATCAGTTGTTGATCTTCAGCACTTGTAAACTCTTCCGCTGTTGTACTTCAGTACTTTGGTCTTTCAGCTTCAGCACTTGTGTTCTTCAGCTGTTCAGCTTTAGTACTTGTGTTCTTCAGCTGTTCAACTTCAGTACTTGTGTTCTTCAGCTGTTGTACTTCAGCACTTTAGTTCTTCAGCTGTTGAGTCTTCAGCACTTGATCTTCAACTGTTGAAGTCTTCAGCACTTGTCAAACTGCTGATGAGGCTTTCAGCAGTTGTGTGATACCATGTGGGACTTAGAGGTTTTCTGATCTTGGCTCATTGGTTCTTTTGGTCCAACACAATAGGTCTTGAAGTGTAAGAAAGATGACCAAGGGGTCATAATCAGAAACAAGGCTCGACTTGTAGTTCAAGGATTTTGACAAGTCGATGGCATTGATTACAATGAATTGTTTGCACCTGTGGCGAGAATGGAAGCAATCCATATCTTCCTAGCCTATGCATCTTACATGAAGATCAAAGTTTATCAACTAGATGTGAAGAGTGCATTCCTTCACGGTGAAATCCGGGAGACATGTATGTCAGTCAGCCCGAAGGATTTGAGGTGCCATATCATCGGGACAGAGTTTACAAGCTGGATAAGGCTTTTTACGGGCTCCATAAAGCCCCACGAGAATGGTATGAGAAGCTCTCGACTCATCTTATGAAACACGGCTTTCGCAGAGGAGTGATTGACTGCACACTGTTCATCAAAGAAAAGCATGGTGACTTACTGCTAGCTCAGATTTATGTTGATGACATAATCTTCGGTTCCAAAAACGAAGAACTATGTAAAGAATTTGAAGTTGTAATGAAAGCTAAATTTGAGATGAGTGACATGGGAGAGATGAAGTTCTTTCTCGGGTTACAGGTAGATCAGACAACAAAGGGGATATTTCTACATCAGACCAAGTATGTAGGCGATATTCTCAATCAGTTCGATATGGAGAATGCTTCAGTAGCTGGGACTCCACTGACTACAAACCACGATGTGGCACCCGACGAAAATGGTAATCTGGTGGATGCCACAATGTATCAAGGAATGATCGGATCCCTCATGTACGTCATTGCCTCACGACCTAATATCATGAACGCGACGTGTCTCTGCTCCAGATATCAGGCGAAACCGAAAGTCAACCATCACATAGAGTCAAAAGGATATTTCATTATCTGAAGGGTACTCCAACACTTGGATTATGGTATCCTCAGAACGATGACTTTAAGCTTACAGCGTATAACGATTTGGATTATGGCGGCTGCAAAATGAACTACAAGTCAACATCTATAGGGTGTCAAGTGTTTGGTAGAAGATTAATCACCTGGCAGTGTAAGAAGCAGACATCGGTTGCTCTGTCAACTTGTGAAGCTGAACACGTTGCTGCTGCAAATTGTTGTTCCCAAATCATCTGGTTTTAACAGCAAATGCACGACTACATTTTGAAATTCTCTAACACTCCTATATTTGTTGATATTTTGCTACTATAGTCGTAACTAAAAATCTTGTCCAACATCCTAAAACTAAACAGATTGGAATTAAATATCACTTTATACTTTATTGTATTGAAAAGAATTTAATCGATGTAGTTAAAATTAATACGGAATTTCAACGCGCTGACCTCTACACAAAAGCTTTTGATAAACCAAGATTTTTATATCTGTTAGAGGTCAACAGCGTGAAAAAGAAATGTGAAGTAATTCCAGATGATGATAGTACATACTCCGACGAGTAGAGTTATTTTTTATTTTTATTATATTCATTTTATTTTATTTTTTATTTCTTCACCTATTAAAATTCAAAACGCAAAAACATTTTCTATTTTAGAATTTTAGGGGGAGAATAGGTTAGCTTAGTATTAATTTACTAGCTTTATTTAATTACTTAAAAAACGAGGGAGGAGGACAGCTTAGCTAAAAGAAAAGTAATCAAATCTTTGATATTGATTCAACGAGTTATGGAAAATGATAGTATACGGGGAACAAATTATTTGGGACTTCAAAGGTTTAACTACTAAGATGCAAAATTCAAAGTTAAGTCTGAAAAGTCAAAGCAAAATAAAAGGAAAGATGATAGTTAAACTAGTACGCTACTATGGTAACACAGAGAAATTAGACCTAGAGGTTGTTTAGCTCATTAGATGATGTGCCGGTAGATTCAACACAATAGATAAGTAGACCTCATTGGTGATTTCAAGCACAAACTAAGTTATTCAACAAGATGTGGGTTCCCATCTTATCCCTGGTTAACACAATCAACGAAGTTCCAATAAGGGTTGATGATCAAAATAAGCACCACAAATGTGTGCGGATGACCATAAAATATAAGCAAAGCACATGAAACATGCAAAAAGCAATCAAGCTAATAACCTATGTTGTTGGTGCGATATATGCAAAAAGAAAAGAATTGCTCAAACAAGAAGATAGGTTGTGTGCCTCTCTGCTGTGCGGTGGCACTAACATGAGGATAAGCATAACCTGAATATTCTAGAATTCATTGTTGTTTGCGCCTCTCTGCTGTGCGGTGGCACTGACCTGAGGCTTAGCATCTCTTTGAAAGCTCTTAGAATAGTTTCTTTTTGTGATATACCCGTAGACTGCTCAAAAATCTTTTGAGGAACGTTGATTACCATATAAGCATGGGATCCATAAATGCATGTTGAAATAATTAAACCTTAAATTATCACCAATGTGTGTCAAAAAAATCTGTGTATGGATTTAAGAGGACAAGTATACTGACAATCATCGTGAGCTGCAGTTCTTGAAAGTCAAAATCATTGTGTGCATCTTGTAGCTCTAGTATGATTTCATAAAATTGCTATTGACTATCAGTGAAAACAAGAATCAAGCATCAAAATTGTTTATTAAAATGTCCCAAGTGATTCTGATATACTTGTATGATTTCAAAATGAATCGTACCAGAAATGATTAACTAAAATTGAAGCTATGCTGTCGAGGAAGTAAAATCAATTAGAATTATTCTAATACGTAGAATTTCATCTCTAATCAAAAATACAAAAATATGTCTTGTTACTGTTCTTAATTTCAAGTTGTTCTGTATAAGTTTAGTTAATTGTAAGGTAAGAGTCGGACTCAACAACTCGTTGTAATCTGTGAATCACTCACTCAAAGGGTCACGTCTGAGGTGACCAAACATTCAATAGTAAAATAAGTCACATCTGAGGTGACAAATTCATTTTAAGTAAAAGGATCACGTCTGAGCTAAACAACAGTTGTTTTCAAATTAAAAGGGTCATGTCTGATATGATCATCGCTGATAATGTTTTATCTATTGTTAAAAAGGATAAGTGTTTGAAATTGCATAAGGTTAAATTAACAAGTCAGAGTCATTCGTAGGACTGGACCATAAGTATGGACTAGTCGCATGAATGGAGCTTGAGATTGAACCATTCGCACGATTGGATCATGAGTATAAGCCATTCGCACGAATGGAGGTGACCGACTGAGTTAGTCATATGACTGAACCTCAGACGCATGAATGGATGATACCGACTGAGCCAGTCGCACGATTGAGACCCAGTTGCCCGAATGAAGCGGGCGAATAGATCCAATCGCCCGACTGAAGATAAAATCAGTATAAATAGGGCTAAAGTCGGTCGCATAGTTTCATCACCCCTAATCGCTCCCAAATTGCTCGAAAGCAAACACACTCTGACAAAATTGATTTAGTCGATTTCTCACTGCTCTTGGGTTACTGACTTATACTCTTATCATCTGCAGGTAATTTGTGATTGAATTTGCACAAAATGCATGATGAAATCAAACCCTAAAGCCCCAAATTGTTTAAAATCAAGAAATAAGTAACAACCATCAAATAGATCACATAAACGTCTATAATGGTTAAAATGAAAGACATACTGTGACAATTGGGGTTTCTACGAGTCTAATGAGTCTAAACACAACGTTTAAATTCAAGTTTTGACCTAGATTCGGGTTAAAGTGTCGAATAGAGAGCTATGCGACTAGTCACTCCGAATGAACTTCAATCGTACGATTGAACTGGGCGAGTGACTCAATCGGCAGAATGAACTGGGCAAATGACTCAATCGGCCGAATGAACTAGGCGTATAAACACAATCGCCCGACTAAACTCAGCCTCATGCATAATTGCCCGATTGAACTCAGCCGCATGCTCTGTTGCCCGATTGAACTCAGTCGCATACCCAATCAACCGACTAAACTTAGTCGTATGGTTCAATCGCACGATTGAACAAGACTAATTTCAACATAGTTTAAGTTTCAAGTGTTTCTGTTATGGATTATTCTGATGTTTATGTGTCTTATGTTACAGAAACATGGCAGAAAGGTGGACTATAAACACCAAGCACAACATCTGTGCCCACTTTGATCCTACATCTTGGAACTCTGCTGGGTTCTCAGGGATTATAGCCTTTCTGTGCCGATCACGGATCTTCAAGGCTATCTCGACTCCGTGCACACCTTACAAGTCTATCCAGCAGGTATTCTGGGAGTGTGCTAGGGTTGACAGATCAGAGGAGCCTCATTGTATCTGGAGCTCTATCTTGGGTCAAGAGATAGTGATCACTGAGGAGGACTTGAGATGAGTCTTAGTTCCGGGTGAGGATGAAGACCACCCAACTAAGCTACATCCCTTGATAGTCCGGGGATGCTTTATGAGGATCAAGTACGCCGACGACTTAAATGCCAGCGTACTAAACAAGAGTAACATGTGCCCTCACTTTAAGTATTTGGCACATGTGATCCTAACGTGCATAGCCTCCAGGAATGGAGGATTTGACGACCTCTCCGACCGAATCCAGAATGCATTCATTGCACTAGTACTGAACCATCTGTTTAGTTTCTCTCATATGATCTTCTCCTATCTCGTCGAGAACCTGGAAGCCAAGGGTAAGGAGGGCTTCGGTATGTACCCAAGGTTCCTCCAGATGATCATTGACCAGAAGCTACCCTCACTACTTAAGTAGAGTCATGATGCAATTACTCTTGAGGTCATGGATGACACCACCCTAGGGAGGATGAAGGTCTATCGGGGCAAGACGGTAAAGCCCCCAGTGAGGAGGTTGCTCGGCCATCTTGCCAATGCAGAGTATGTGGGGCCAGCTAAGAGGAAGTGGCGTCACGACGATAGTGATTCTGATGTTGAGCAGATTGCTCTACCCTCTGATGATTCTGACGGTGATGACCATGATGCCGGTCAAGGAGGTAATGGTCCGGGTGGACCCGAGCCGGCTCCTATCCACCATGATTTTCATATGGAGGAGAAGGAGGAGTCAGATGAGGATCCTTTGGTGCGAACGGTGGGGAGACGAGTCGTAGCCACGGAGAGAGGGCTCAGGGCGGTTGGTGGACGCCAAGGGGAGTCCGGGGATGCCACTACTGCTGATACAGATCCTTTGTATACCCCAGAACCGCGTAGCAGCCAAGGGGGAGCCACTGTTTATAAGGGCTGTAGGAAGAAGAGAACGGTTCACCCTTATGGCAAAAAGGATTTGAGGCCAAGATTTACATTGACCACATCCACTCCTACTACCACACCACTACTACTGCCACAACCACCACCACTACTGCCACAGCCACCACCACATCCACCACAACCCCTACATTACTACCACACCCCCTACCACTACTACTACACTCCCAACCACCATGACTAGAGCCAACCCTTCACCATCCACTCATATTCCACCACCCATATACTCCACATCTACCACAACCAACCACCAAGTAGGTCCATCAACCCATACCACCTTCATCACACAATCCACTCTACCCTCTATTAGGGTAGAAGAACAGCTAGCGGCACTAAACAAGATGGTGCTGAAGCTGTTAGCTGCTGATGAGGAAAAAGCTGCTTAACTTAGTTAGCTTGCGGAGCTAAATGCTACTCAAGCACAGTAGATTGCCCAACAAGAATAGTAGATTTCCTAACTCCACGAGTGCAATGACCAATCAGTAAAAAGGATTGAGGAGTTGGAGGACTCAAACAAGACAATCATGATGATGATGATGGTGATGATGATGAGACTAATGATGATGAGACTGATGATGAAGAGGACAGTGATGTTGAAGGGACAAAGGAAAGAAGGGCGGAGACGATGATGAATGAGGGAATGCAGCGGCATCAGCATATGCTCAGGGTCAAGAAAGGAGAACCAAGAGAACTCAAGACCAAGGAGCATCATCCTCTACCCCACCTGCTGAGAAGCCGACAATTCAAGATAAAAGTAATGATTAGATGCTTATGTATTTGAAAACTTTTGTGCTTGAATCTTGTATTAAAATTTGTAATTAATGTTTATATATCCTTATCAAATGTTTGAATGTCTTGATTAATCACTAATGATTGATGTGTTTTAAATGTATAAATCAAGCAGATCAAACATCTCAGCAAGATGAATATGACGTTGCTCCCCTACAGCAAAGCAAGTCTCACTTACAATGATTCTTGATTTGCAAGTGATAGTCAGAAGGTCGGTGAGCTACACTCCCGAAGAAGGAGAAATCATACATGACCTAACTGACGAGTAACTTGCAGAGATGTTCAGGCTAAACCCAGATGAGATTGTCAAAGATACGCCTACTTTTGATATCACAAGTGATGATGAGCTCAATGACGTAGATGAAATAGAGATTGAGGATGTCACCGATGAGCACTATCTAGAGTACACTGATCGAGAGGGTAATGTGATCCCTAACTTGGGTGACACTCTGAGCAGTGCTACATTTGACAAGCTGGATGAGATGGAGAAAGAGACAGAGAAGAATGAGAGCCAAGCCCGAGCGTTGGACGCTGATGTTGATATCAAGAAGGCTGAATGGGTGGCTTGTTTTCCTGAGATCCGAGCCCAGCGCACTACACAAAAGCCAAATGCCTACACCAAGCAATACAAGGTCAAGAAACACCTAAAGGTGTCGGGCAAAATCATTGAATGGGCATATTTTAAGGATCTTAACGTCTATGTAGTTAAGAGGGAGAAGGGCATAGAGTACTTCAGATTCCCACACGATCTGAAGACTCTCCCTGGTTTTGAGCTCAACCAGCTGGCACGCCTAAATTTGTTATATGCTGATCTGAGGAAATGTCAGGCTGGTTTGAGGCTACACTAAGGAAAGAATACCACACCAGGTGGGTAAACTTCAGACCTCAACAACTGAAGAGGTACATCCGAAGGTCTGAAGTGGACCCTATTTCTGGAAAGCCTAAAGTTGTGCTGAAGTGGAGTCCTCCACGCACAATGTCCAAAATCCCACTAAGGGAAATGCCACAGGACTTCACTCCACACTTCAAGTGGTGGTATTATGGTTGGATAATAGGTGAAGCGGTCATAGTCTTACAAAGAGAGAGCAAATAGAAACTATCCAGGTGTTCAGGCCTATGTGGCTAACCAACTTGTCTGTAGATGATGTCTATACCTTATAGAAGTGGCCACTATTCTATGACTCGCAAGATATTGTACAAGCCCTCCAGTTCCAGTACGTGATACAACTCTGTTTCGCATTCGAGATACGTGCCGGAGTTACAAAAGAGGAAAAGTACAAGAAATTTGAGGAGCTAATGAAGAATATTAGACACTAATGTAAACTAGGTCCAAAGGGGAGTTTGTTGATACATATGTACTTAGTTTTGGAGCTTAATGTAAAATGTCTATCATGTCTTATGTATATGTAATGTATGGGTATGAATGAAATACAATATGTGGTTGATGCTTTTAATGTTTAATATTTCATTGTTTATTGTATAATAACACATATTGAACTAACTATATAGGTTTGTGGCTGTTGTACATAATTCTTAGTCAATAATGATTGAGAAACGTGAACTTGATCGTATGAAGTCCACATGCGAATAGACCAGGCTTATGGACCATATGCATGAATACTTCATACTAATGGACCAGTCACACGACTGAACCAGGAGACTGGATCAGTCGCACGATTGAGACATAAGATTGACTCAGTCGCATGACTGAACCTTCAATCGTGCGGATGGATCAATCGCATGATTCAGTCGCACCACTGAACCATGCTAATGGTTCAGTCATACGATTGGAAGACCCTAACCTATAAATACCACCTAATTCATGGAAAAACATAACAATTCAAATACCTACGCACATAATCGTACCCTAGCCGTATAGAGACTCAAGAAAAGCTATTCAAAGTTCATAGATCGTAGTTGATCTTGTTCTAATCGTTCTTAATGTTTCTTTAATTGTTAGATTGATCTGAACTGAATTCTCACTGATTGGATCGCCAATCAAATAGGATTCCGCACTATTTGATCTGGTATACACATAGAATAGTTAGTACACCATATGTATACGCCCAAGTAGGGCTTGTGTACCCGAGTGAACATAGTTTATTTACTGTCTTTTGGGGGAAAGTGCAGATGTAAGTTTTGACGTGGAAGGTTCCTGGGGGTTCATGTAGGATGACTTTTGAAGTCATAGAGGTTATGTTGGGCATGGATGATGATGATGTATTGTAGGATCGATTAAGGGTTAGTTAACACTTAGTTTTTCTCTCAAACTCTCTTAGAACAACACTCGGATAGCTTCAATAAGAGTTGATCACAAT
>CM046457.1:34113959-34373959 GCA_025506515.1 Flaveria trinervia
TAGGAACCTTCATGTAGAATGCATACTAGGGTTTTGTGTGCTTCCAGTATCACATGTATGTTCCTCGTATTCTATCTATCAATTCTTTATCTTTTGATTTGCTTCATCAGATGAAAAGTACATTTTCCTTATAGGATGTCTTCGACTGGACCTTCTGTTCCCGCAGTGCTTCGAGTTCATTTGTCCGACTCTGAGTCGGAACCAGAAGAGGTTCTCTCGGACCATATGCTGCCCATGTCATCTGACACAGAGTCCGACCCTAAGGAGGTAGCAAGGGAGTCATCTGATGAAAAGGAGGCGGGTGATCATGTCATTTTAGGTTTCCCTGTCGTTCGTGCTGCACCACCTAGTCCTGCAGCATCTGAAGCCCAAGTTGCACCAAGTGCACCTGCTATTCCCACTGCACCAGATGTTCCTGCCGTCCCAGTTGCTCCCGTGATGCTTGATAAACCAGCTATTGCAAGGTACGCCCTAGTGGCGGGACCTTAGGAATATCATCAATCATAACAATGGAGGTGGTAATGAGGGTACATGGCATGGCGATGAAAATGATGTTTATGAAGAGAATAATGAAAATGGACATGGAAATGGTGGTGGGAATGACAATGGTGAAGGAGGTGGAATGGGTGATGGAAATGATAATGGAAACGTGAATGGGAATGGCAATGGAGGAAGAGTTGGTTGTACTTACAAGGAGTTCATGACTTGTATACCAGAAGAGTTGATGGAAAAGGTGGAGCGATCACCTTGACCCGATGGATTGAGAAGATGGAATCTGTGATGGACATCAGCAACTGTGCTGAAAATCAAAAGGTGAAGTATGCTACATGTTCGCTTGTGGGAAAAGCGTTAACATGGTGGAATACCCAAGTGCAGGCTCGTGGAAGAGAGGCAGCAATGGCCATGACTTGGGCGGAATTCAAAGCATTGGCAACTAAGGAATATTATCCAATGAATGAAATCCAGAAGTTGGAGCACGAATTCTAGAATCATGCGATAGTAGGGCCGGGTCATGCTGCTTACACAGACCGGTTTCATGAGTTGGCAAGATTGGTGCCACACCTTGTGACACCTGAATCAAAGCAGATCGAGCGTTACAATTAGGGTTTAGTGCCTCAAATACGTGGCCTGGTGACTGCTGCGGCACCCCCGACTATCCAGAGTGCAATCTTGAAGGCAGGCACTCTAACTGATGAGATGCTAAGAACTGGAGTACTAGGTAAAGGTGGTGAGAAAAGGAGAGATATGGGGGAGTCAAGCAGACAACCAGGTGGAAGATTTGATAAAAAGGCAAAGGTGACTAGAGGTTATGTGGCAGTGAATCAAGGGAGAAAGGATTATGTTGGGCCACATCCTGAGCGTAGGAAATGTAATTATCAGCATCCTGCTGCGGCGCCGTGTCGATTTTCTACGAATTGTAGGCGCCCAGGGCATCTGCAAAGGACTGTAGAGTGGCACCCAACATAGTTGCCCCAATAAATGCAATCAATCCAACTGGAAACGTTAGATTTTGCTACGAGTGTGGGAGCCCCGACCATTATCGGAATGTGTGCGCTAGGTTGAATCGGGCACCGGTCCACACGGGAATAACCAAAATCAAGTCATGGCGATCGTTGGTAATCAAGGGCAAGGTAATCAAGGAAATACTGCCCGGGGACGTGCATTTGTGATTGGTGCAAACGATGCGTGCCTGGACCCGAATGTTGTTACGGGTACGTACCTTCTCAATAATCACTTGCATCTGTATTATTTGATACCGAGGCAGACAATAGCTTCGTGTCTGCCGAATTTGTACCCTTAGTTGGCTTGAACCCTAGTTGTTTAGAGACTAGCTTCTCGGCAGAAATGGCGAATGGTAAATTTGTGAGAGCTAGTGAAATAATTAGACGATGCATAATTACATTTGAAGATCATTCCTTTGACATCGACTTAATACCTTTTGAATTGGGAAGTTTCAATGTGGTAGTAGGAATGGATTGGTTGTCGAAGCATGGAGCGGAAATTATTTGCCGAGAGAAGGTGGTGCGGATCCCAATGCCTAATGGTGACGTGCTCAAGATTCAAGGAGAATGAGCAGGAAGGAGTCTAAAGATCATCTCATGTATGAAAGCTCGTCGTTATTTGTTGAAGCAATGTTTTGCATTTCTGGCACATGTAGTGGAGAAGAAACCCGAGGAACGGAAACTGGAAGACATTCCGGTAGTGCGAGACTTCCCCGAAGTATTCCCTCATGATTTGTCCGGTTTACCCCCTCCTCGACAAGTGGAATTTCGCATAGAATGGTACTTGGAGCGACACCAGTAGCAAAGACGCCATATCGGTTAGCTCCGTCGGAAATGCAAGAGTTATCAAGTCAACTACAAGAGTTGCTAGATAAGGGTTTCATACGACCAAGTCACTCGCCATGGGGAGCACCGATACTATTTGTAAAGAATAAGGATGGAACGTTTTGAATGTGCTTAGACTATCGAGAGTTGAATAAGCTGACCATGAAAAATTGATATCCACTTCCCAGGATTGACGATCTATTTGATCAATTGCAGGGAGCATCGTATTTCTCCAAGATCGATCTTCGGTCATGTTATCACCAGCTACGGTCCATGAGGCGGACATACCGAAGACAGCATTCAGGACCTGATATGGGCATTACGAGTTCTTAGTCATGCCGTTCGGCCTGACCAACGCTCTAGCAGTATTCATGGATCTTATGAACCGGTTGTGTAAACCTTATCTGGACAAGTTTGTGATCGTGTTTATAGATGATATGCTCATCTATTCTAGATCAAAGGAAGACCAGATGAAATCCAAATATCCGCATTTATTCGTGGATACAACTTCAGGACCTAACTTCAGCTGACTTTCGGGACAAAATTCTCTCAACTAGGGGATACTTTGACATCCGTCACCAACAGGTCCGTCAATTGACTCGAAATCCTTTAATTCTCTTTTCTTGCATTTATTATTTTGCGTAATTAATTCATTTTCGAACCGAGTCTCGTCACTTCTCCTTGTCGTGTCAACCTTAATATTAATCAATGATAATAATATAATGTTTATTACATTCTTATTTTTATTTTCGTAATATTGTTAATATTATTATTATTATTATTACTATTATAATTAAGTTTAGGGTTTAAACTGTAATTTAACTAAACTTATGGGATTAATTAATTTAAGTATAGGTTCCTAAGTGTAAAATGAATATTATATATATATATATATATATATATATTATATATATATATATATATATATATATAATATATATATATATTATATATATATATATATATATATATATATATATATATATATATAATTTTCTTTCTCGGTCGAACCCTAAACGCCCCCCGCCCTCCCCGGCCGCGAATTATCGAACTTCCTCCTCTGCCGTGCACCACCGTTTCACCGTTGCTGGTTACCACCGATCGTCAACATTTCGCCGTTTAGCCGACCCGAAGGTAAACGATTGTTGTGAACTTCGTTTTGTCGAGTTTCGTTTCGGTTGTTTTCGCTGACGTTTGGTTGTGGTTTCAATTCATTCTTGTGTGTATATATATATATACATACGTGTGTGTGTTGTATGTATATATATGTATGATTGCATATGCACGCATATATATATGTGTATATATGTGTGTGTGTCTACGATGTGTGTGTATGTACTATTGTTTGTATATATATGTATGTATGTGATGGTATGTGAGTGTATATGATGTATATATATTTGAATGGATATTATGTATGTATACAATGGTGTGTATGTGTGTATGTTTACATATGGGTTTGTGTGTGTGCTGATCGGTGTGTGAGTGTGTGTATCGTGTGTGTGTGTGTGTGGTGTGTGTGTGGTGTGTGTGTGTCAACTGTGTGTGCGGCTCCTATGTGTGCATGTGTGTGTGGGTGCAGCGTGTGTATAATGTGTGTGTGTGTGTTATGTGTGTGTGTGTGGTGTGTGAATCGGTGTGTATGTATATATATGTATATGATTGAGTGTGTGAGATCATGTGGGTATGTATATTGCATGTATGTGTGTGTGGTGTGTGTTAGCATGTATATATATAAATTGTCTGGGTATATGAGTTGGTCGATCGAGTGCACGTGTGTTTGTCGAACGTGTGTTTGTGTGCGTGTCGTTCAAGCGAAACAAACGCAGAAGCCTTCGGTTGCTATATTCGCAATGAGTGGATGCGTTTGGCATGTATACATTGATCTTGTATGTGTGTGTTTGCAGTTACATGTAAGTATACATATAGATATGGGAGTGTTGGATGAAGATGAGTAAAAGTATATATATATATATATATATATATATATATATATGTGTGTGTGTGTGTGTGTGTGTGTGTGTGTGCGTGTGTGTGTGATATTGTGTTTATGAAATTATGTGTGTTATTATAATTATTACTTATATTATTATTATTATTATTATCATTATTTTGCTAATACAGTATGTTGTGTGGTGTGTATATATATATTATGTGTGTGAGTTACACCTTGCACCCGAACCGAACCAAAACCGGCCAAACGTATCTATTCTCTATAGATTCGTCTTAAGTTTTTATTATAACTAATTATACGTGTTGGATCGCCGTTTGCTCTCACCCTTTGAAGTTTTGTCCATTTTAATTCGTCTCATTCAAGGTGAGTTTCGCTGCCCCGTTTTGATTTCAAACATTTACAAACTAGGGTGAAAAGTAAGCTCACCCTTTTTATGCTGTGAACTTATTCAATTCTTTTAGGACTATTGTGTTTATTGCTTGTAAGTAATTATCTAGTACATGCATGAGTTGTCTTTGTGGTTCTGTATTCACAACTATTTAACTCTGGTATTGGAGCCGATGGACACATATTGATAGTACTATTAGGTTGACACCCCCACCCTTGATTGTTAGCATACTAGTTGGGACTGACAGTGGCCAGGGACGAGCCCTAGGGTGAATATGTTCCGACAAAGTCTTTGTGTACGTCGTAGGTTTAGTTGTGATACTCATGATTACATGTGATATTACTTGCTTATAACTGTATGCACTCATGTCCTACCAAACTATTATACAGCATCAAGTTTTGTTATTATTTAAACCTGCGAACTCACCAATATTATGTTGAATATTTTTAACATATCTTTTCAGGTAATAATAATTGAGGATCACTAGGGAAGCTGGCCTTAGTGTTGACCATAGATTTACATTATTTTGGACATTGGATGTTTCTAACGATTACGTTGACATTTACTTGTTATTCACATTGTTTACTTGTTCCCAAGTTGTGGGATTTCTACTCTTTTCTTTTGTATGACTATGTTTGTCGTGGAACTGACTAACCATGACACAAGTCTCCATTTGTGTCCGGTGACGTCATGACACATTAACTTTCATTATTTAATGCATCTCTATTTATTATCAACGTGTTATGACAATCCCGCCCGTTACATCCCCGTGTTTCCGCTATACGCGGGGGTATGACACATCAACATAGGTAGTGTTGACAGAATCTCCATCACATGAGACTTCCCTCAGAGTTATTCAGTTGATGAGCTTAGTCTTGATTACCTTGAACTTCTCAAGAGAGAGATGTTGAGAAAGCTGAAGGGATGGTTGTTGGGTAGGTTGTGGTTTAGAGGTTTTGGGAAGTGTTTCAGGTTGATGGATGGGAAGTTTAGGTGGTTGAGGTGATGAGATAGGTGAGGGTAAGGATGTGGGTTCAGGGGTGAAGGGTTCAGTCTTTATGGTGAAGGGTAAGGGTGAGGGATCAGGTTGAGGTTGAGTAGTTGCAGCGAAGGTCATCCCCTTTACCCTTCTATACAACTCTTTTCTCTTTCCCAAACGGATGTCAGCCTTGATTTCGCTAACAATCCGTTCGAGTGTCCTCTCTGACATGGGACCCACCTGCCTTCCAGAGAAGCCATGAGCCCGGAGATAGTCCTTCATCCAGGCCTTTTCACTGAGCTTTCCGGTTGCAGTAGTCTTAGCTTCTTCCTCCTTCTTCTTCCTTTCTTTTACCTTTTCTCTTGCAGCCTTTCTTCTCTCTTTCTCCATTTGATCCTGCTCTTTGTTATAGAGCCAAAGGATTGTTTCATTGTCGTGTGGAGAGAGTTCTTGAAGATTGAAGCCTCTCGAGATTAGGAATTCTATCCTTTCTCTCCTCTGCTTCAATTCAGCATCCTTCTGTTCTTCTTCTTTCTCTTTCTCTAAGGCCAACCTGGCTGCTTCTTGTTGTTTCTCAAGTTGCAGTCTGGTTGCCTTTTCCATTTCCACCAACTCCTCTAGTGGTAGCAGGACTGTTTCTTCATTGGCAGCTCCTAATTGGATGAGCTGATCAATTATCTATTCTCTCCTTTTATTATTGACAGGCTCCTGATTGGCTGCAGCCACTTTTGTACTAGCAACTAGCACCTTCATAGTTGGAAGTCTTCCTTTCTTCTTTAGTTTCTCAATCTTCTCCTCTTCCCGAAGCTCTTCCACAATCATCTTCCTTTTCCATTTGTTATCTTTTGAAGAGCCTGACTGTGGTGGTTCTTGGAGAGTGGATTCTGATTGTGACAAAGGCAGAGAGGGTGTCTAGGATAGAGGTAGATTCATAAAGTCCTCATTGTTCACCTCAGATGTGATTTCTAGGATTGCTTCTATGATGATCGGTTCCTCGGACATCTTGAACAGTCCTTCCACAGCTTCCATTTCAGCTTCAGAAGACTCAACTTGTTCTTCCGTGGCTTTAACTTCAACTTCGAAAGTTTGAGGAAATGCAGATTCTGTCCTGGTTGTTTTAGTTGTTGGGCCATCAGTCCCCATTTCCCCTTCGAAATGAATCTTAGGTTCCATGTGGACCTTAGGTTGACCAACTTCTTCCACAGTGCTAGAAGGTGTAGTTAGTCTCTGAAGCTCTTCAGCTTCAAAGTAAATCATTGCAGCATGTGGGCTTGGCTGATCAGTAGAGGATCTTAACAGAAACTTGGTGAAGAGTCTGTAGAGATCTCTAAGCATCTTTGGGTCAATTAGAAGTACAACTTGAGATGGCTCAGACAAAGTGATAACAGGAGTAGAAGATGTTGAGGTTGAAGTATGAGACTGTGGGTCCTCAAGTGTTTGTCTCTAAACATTCTCCCCCTTTTTGGTAGCATCATATTGAGAGCTAGATGAGCTAGAGGAAGAAGTCAATGAGACCTGAACAGGTACATGCCTAACAGATCTCTCGGTCTGTTTCTCAACTAGTTGAGTCTTGAGATTGTCAATCTCAATTTGCTGAGTGGCGGACCTTTCTTCTAAAGTCCTAACCAAGGATTAAGGTTTGAGACCCTAGATAGAAGGTCTTTTATGAGGAGTTTCATGCTTCCCTTATCTTCATTTGAAGAATCATGGGGAGATGAGGTAACATACCTAGTATGTTCAGCCTCACCACCAGATGTGGTTTCTTGGCACCCTGGTTTCCCTTGCTGAATGATGTCTCTTTCAGAGTCATCAAATGCCATGGTTGCCACAGATTCAGTCTTAGATATATTACCACCATCCATATTGTCCATTGAAGCACCTTTTGTAGTGGCAGCTAAATCTGTATGAGTCCCCTCCAAATCAGTGGGACTCACCTCAGTTATGGGTTGTTGATGGGGGCTAGAGATAAGGGATCTCTCTTGGCTCTATTGATCTTGGGGAGGGTGTTGTAGATCAATTTCATTGTTGCGGAGAGATGTTATCTCTTCATCAGTTTTAAAAAGAAGGTCAGTGAATGATAGAGATGGTAAGCCTACTGACCCGGGACCTTGGTCAATGTCTACAGGCATTGAGTCTTTGGTGGGCTTGTCCTTTGTTGGCTGTTCAGAAGAGTGTAGATACTCATCATGAGGTCTGTTGGTTTGGGTGTCGGGCTCATTGGTTTGAGACTGAGGAGACTCAAAACCCAAATCAAGGTAGAATGAGAAGGATGATGAGACCTCAGACTGAGTGGGAGCCCATGTTTCCACTCTAGTCTTTTTGGATTGAACAGAAGGTGCTTGCTCAATCAGAGTAGATTGAACAAGGGTTCGTTTAGGGCGTCTCTGGTATGCGATTTGATGCGTAGAGAAGGCAGTGTTGGCATTGTGGAGGTGGTTGCTGGTGTGGGTTCATCACCTGTGGGGTGAACAGGGATGTCACCAGGAGCTATGCGCTTAATCATACCTGAAAGTAGAGAAGTGTACCTTCTAGTAAAGTTGGTGGACACCTTCTTCAAAGTCTTGAAGATGGTAGGCCTCATGTGAGGGACAGTCAGAGCAGCTGCACAGACAAGCATACTATGTTCCAACTCACATTTGATTATGTGTTGAATGAATCGAGGATACATAAAGAATGTCTCCTTTTGAAGATTCCCAATGAGATTGTGAACATAAATCTTGAGTAATTGAAGTGGAGGCCTCTTACCAGTCCATGAACTAAGCATCCTAGTTCATAAGGGATTTGATCCCATCCACCAGATTTGTTGGACAGACAGTGAAGAACAACATGCAGGAGGAACTTCCAATTGTAGGAGAAGTTGTACTTGTAGACTGTCAACCTGCTCACGTCTCCACCATATCCCATGAGGATATAAGTACTATCTAAATCTCCTTTGGAGAATTTAGTAGGAGTTCCTTCATCATGAAGCTCGAGATGCTCCCTGATAAGTTGTTCAGTAATGACCAACTCTTGTCCATAAATGTTGGACCTTAGTAAACAAATCCTGTTTAGGGTTTCGACTCGACCATTTTCCCAAAATTCGGCCATTTGATTGGAGTAAACAGTGGGGTTAATGGTAAGGGCTGTGTAGTAAGATGATTGGGTGAGAAAGGAGATGATTTCAGAGAAGTCAGCATCTCTTGAAGAATCAAGAAGTGCGACTTGGTTGTGCTGAGGGTTGAGTGCCATTGGAGAAAGGTGAATGAGGATGAATTTGAGCTTGGGTAAAGTTGAAGTGGAGAAAATTTCTAGGGCTGTAAAAATTTCAAGTAAGAAGATGAAATTGAGTGTTCGGGATTATTTAAAAGAGGGTCGGAAGGCGGCAATAGGGGTTAGGATAAGGTGATGTGATGTTTTAGTGGAAGAAATGACAGTGGTGGTAAGGTTATAATCATTAAATAATCTGACATCATTATTAAAATCTTTGCTTTTTACAGTGTGGGGCCCAAGAGATTTCCGTTACACAGTAATATCTCTCTTCCGAATATAAAACATTTCCGAAGGTAATTTGTCATCTGAAGGCAATTCTTACTTCCAAAGCAAAGACTTTGCTTCCGAAGGTCAGGATTGCTTTCCGAATGGAGAGTGTGTGTAAGCCTCGGAAGTAGATCTGATATGAAATCAATCGCTTCTTCCGAGACCAAAAACTCTTCCTAGAAGAAAATTATCCTTTGAGAAATTTTGCTTTGGAAGTTATGGAAATAGCTTCTGAGGGTTAATTTCACTTCGAAAGAAATTTATACCTAGAAAATTTCAGAGAGACCTTTTGTAACAGGGCTTAATTGTATTGACATAAGACATTACATATTAAAAAGGTTTTCAAAAGAGGTAATCTAATCAATGTTTATCATCCCAATAGCTATTATGAGATACTTAAATCTTTGTTCATCAAAAGCTTTGGTGAACAAATTAACATATTGTTCATTTGAGTCAACTTTGATTAGTTTAATCAGATGTTTCTCATGAATATCTCTAATGAAATGGTACCTGATATCAATATGCTTTGTCTTGGAATGCTTTACTGGATTTTCAGTAATGGAGATAGCACTGTTGTTGTCAATATGGATAGGAGTACTCATAAAGTTGAATCCATAGGCTAACATCTGATTCTGAATCCATAGCAGTTGAGCACAGCAGCTAGCAGCAGCAATGTATTCAGCTTCAGCAGTTAATATAGAGACACAGGATTGCTTTTTGCATTGTCATGAGATGATCCTTCCACCAAGAAATTGACATCCTCCTGATGTGGATTTCTTGTCAATGTTGCAGCCACCATAGTCACTGTCAGAGTATCCATAGAGATTGAAATCCTTGTTTTTGGGATACCAGAGACCTAGTTTGGGTGCTCCTTTGAGGTATCTAAGGATTCTCTTAACAGCAGCCAGATGAGACACCTTTGGAGCTGCATGATATCTTGCACAGATGCAGGTAGCAAACATAATATCAGGACTAGTGGTTGTGAGATACATCAGAGAACCAATAATTGCCCTATACTGATGTTGATCAGTATCCTCCCCCTCAAGGTCAGGACAAAGATTGTGGTTTCTGGGTATGGGTGTCTTGGCAGGCTTACAATCTTTCATCTCAAATCTTTCTAAGATGTCAGAAACATACTTAGATTGATTAATGAAAAACCCTTCTTTCTTTTGCTTCACTTGAATTCCAAGGAAAAAGTCCATTTTTCCCATGGAACTCATCTCAAACTTCTTCTTCATAGTGCTTTCAAAGTCCTTACACATTTGGTCATTTGAAGAACCAAATATGATGTCATCGACATAGACTTAAACAAGCAAAATGTCCTTTCCAGACTTTCTAATAAAGAGAGTCTTGTCAATGGTACCTCTAGTGTAGCCATTCTTCAGAAGAAACTGAGACAAAGTCTCATACCACAGCCTAGGTGCTTGGTGCAGCCCATATAGAGCTTTATCCAATTTGCGCACATAGTTGGGGTGATATGGGTCTTCAAATCCTGGAGGTTGGCACCCATAGACTTCCCTATCTATATCCCCTTATAGAAAGGCATACTTGACATCAAGCTGGTAAAAAGTGAAGTCCTTGGATGCAGCATAAGCAAGGAAGATCCTAACTACCTCAAGTCTTGCAACAGGTGCAAAGACATCAGTATAAATGATTCCTTCCTCTTGGGTGTATGCTTGAACTACAAGTCTAGCTTTGTTCTTGATGATCAAGCGTCTATCATCTCTCTCGATTCTGAAAACACATTTGGTGCCTATAGGTACTTGACCAAATGGTAGCGGACATAGGTTCCATACCTTTTGTCTCTTCAATTGAAGCATCTCCTCTTGCATCAATTCAAGCCAGCTACTATCTTTCAAGGCATCTTTCACCTTCTTGGGTTCCATCTGGGATGAAAAGCATGACTACAAGCAGATATTCCCATGATGAGTCTGCCCTCTTGTTCTCACACCTTCAGAAACATCCCCTATGATGTTCTTAGTTGGATGAGTGTTACGAATCCTAAGACGAGGAATCACTTCCAGCTGCAGAGATAGATCCAGATTGGACATGTTCTGCTCAGGAACTGGTACACTCTGTCCAGCTGTTGTTTTAAAGTTATTCATTGAGGACTGATTGAATGAACGAGAAACATCATCAATGGTTGGCTGTGAGGTAGTATTAATAGTTGTCTATTCCTTCCTAATACTACTTTCTTCTGCTTGGTGTTGTGGTGGATCACCTGATGAGTTTTGAGGCTCAGCGAGTGATTCACTTGTTGAAGCTTCACTATTCCTTGATATGGTTAAGCTGTCAGATCTGTGAATGGTGGAAACTTCATTTATTGCAGCTCTTGGAGAATTTAGAAGAGGTCTGGGTAGCTCAAATAGTTGATCATCAACAATAGTATCAGCATCATTTTGAGCACCTGTTCCAGCTGAAACATTCCCACAAGATGGTTTAAAATAGTTTGGAAACAATTCTAAATCAAAGATATGATCAGTGCCATTCCCCCTAACACAAGGAGTGTGCTCATTAACAACTATATTGGATGACTCCTCAAATTATTGATTCTTAATGTTGTATACTCTATAAGCTTTGGAGCTAGAAGATTATCCAACAAAGATAGCATCATCTGACTTTTCAGCAAATTTTGCTAAATTTTCTTTTGTGTTAAGTATGGTACACCTGCTGCCAAAGGACCTTAGAAAGCCAATGAACGCTGGCCTCTTGTTCCATAGCTCATAAGGGGTTTTTCCATGTGGCTTAACTACAAGAACTCTGTTCTGCACATAGCATGCAGTGCTAACTGCCTTTGCCCATAATGTAAGAGGTAGTTTTGAATTAGCTAACATAGTTCGAGCAGCCTCAATAAGTGTCCTATTTCTCCTCTCAGTAACACCGTTTTGTTGAGGAATTCTGGTAGCAGTGTATTGTCTGGCAATCCCTTTTGAGTTACAGAATGAGTCAAGAACGAAGTTCTTAAACTCAGTCCCTTGATCACTTCTAATAATTTTAACCTTGTGATCAATTTGATTTTCTATTTTAAGAATTAAAGATTTTAATGTTTCAGCAGTTTCATCTTTAGTTCTTAGAAAGAATACCCTTGTGAATGTTGTAAAATCATCAACTATCACAAGGCAGTATGATTTCCTTTCAGTGCTCATTATACTTGTGGGACCAAAAAGATCCATGTGCAATAAGTGTAATGGAGTAGTGATAGAGTTAACACATTTGGATTTATGAGAGGTCCTGTGTTGCTTCCCTTTCAGGCAGGCAACACAGTTATCTTTGTAGAAAAACTCCTTTTTAGGCAAACCATGTACCAAGTTATTTTTTTCCAATTTATTCATTGTCTTAAAATTTACATGACATATACGTTTATGCCACAATGTTGACTCATCACTATCAGCTTTGGAAAGAAAGCATGATACTTCACCCATTGGGGAAGCATTGTTCATATCCAGCTTGTACATATCCCCTTTCCTAGGAGATCTAAGAAGCACCAATTCCGGAGGAATGGTCATCCCTGGTTTGAGGATAATGCACTCATGTTCGGTGAAGAGCATCTACTGCTTTTGATCATAGAATTAAGAAACACTTAACAGATGTGTTCAAGCTGTTTGACAAAGTTACTATGTCAACTTTTAACTTACCATTGGATATACTCCCTCTGCCAGAAATATATCCTCTGGCCTCACCTCCAAATTGGATAGGACCTCCATCATAGTGTTGAACTGTTGAAGGAGAGATCTATTTCCTGTCATGTTCCTGGAGCATCCACTATCCACAATCCACACATTGTTGTTCTTATCATATGGATGTCCCTGCACATAAGATGAGATTGTTAGTTTTGACCGGAAGCCCAAGCCTTGTTGTTCTTGGGTTCTTCCAAGGAGAGTGACATAATTGAACCAAAAGATATGCATAGGGGTTCAATAGTTGTCTTTGAAGAAGAGTTTTGGGTTGTAGCATCTTCCTTGATCTTCCAGTTCATCCTTTGGTAAATCTTAGAGGATGAGCCTATAGAGGCTTTTGCAGCATGGCCTTCTTCCGAAGCTTCTTTCTTTTCGGAAGAAGTCTTCACTACCTTTTCTTCCGAAGTAGTCTTCTTCTGGGATGGTTTCAAGGGAATCTTGTTGTTCTTCCGAACTTTAGTAGCATTTACTTCCAAGGCCATTTTCCCTTTCGAAGAAACAGTTTCTTCCGAAAGCAACCTTGCTTCAGAAACCAGCTTTCCCTTCTTCATCACTTGAGCTATTTGAAAAGGTCCGAATGTGAAACCTTCCCTGACTCCTTCTTTCCTAGCATTATTTGCATAATGTGTGCTTGCAGGATTGTAGTAACAATATTTTGCCATATGGTTGTGCAGACCACATATTATGCATGCAATGTTACTCTTTTGGGACTGTGAAGGTTGCTGTTTCTTGGGCTTCTTCTCTTCATCAGCAACCTTTCCCTTTAACTTCTGATCCTTTGGCTGGACAGGATTGATGGTATTACACTCCTTTCTTGAATCAGAAGTACCTAACAATTGGAATCCAGTTGAGATAAAGACACCTTTCTGCTTTGGGTCAATCTTCAGCTTAGACTCAGCCACTTTCTTGGTAGTTCTTCTAGCAGCTTTAGCTCTGCTTCTTCTGGCCTTAGTGGTTAGGATTTGTGTAGAGATTAATGAAGAGGCTGATGCAACCTAAACATCTTAACTCTTTCCTGCATGCTGCACAAGTGCATTAAAGAAGAAGCTTAGGAAGTTTCACACATGAAACAGAAAAAAAATACTCTAAGTGTGAAATCTTCCGAAGCCAAGACCAATAACTTCCAAAGCCAAACATGAAGTCTTCCGAAGCCTTAGAGACAAAGTCTTCCGAAGCTTCAAGTTCATGAAGACAGATTTCTTCCAAAGACTTTTAGTAACATGCTTTATTAGATGTATTGTTCCATAAAGCTGGACACCTTTCCGCTGCACCTCTGCAAGTCACCAACTTACATGAGTTGGTGAAAAGGTCCATGCTTTTTGTAACTCTACATTGAGGTCTTGAGTCTGTAACTTTCTACTTTATGTACTTTATCCTTTTTGTAATAGATAAGGATGTGAGCTCTGGCATGTCATAGTCACAAGTCAAAAGGCAATCTGCCTTTGACTCTACAATTGATTTTGTTTGTGTCTAGTCAATTGTATCCAGCTGGCTTTCAAAGTATAGCCGGCTGTAGGATGTAGTATAAGTATCTCATGTTCTTGTATCTTTCGAATATGCTTTGTAACACTTGTAATAGAACATAGAGAAGGCAATATACTGCATTCTTGAAAACCAAATACTTGTGTTCTTTTTGTTCTGTCTCTTGCATTACTTGTGTTCTTAGTATCTCAACACTTGGTTAATCCAGTTTACTGTTGATTAAATTTTAGTTAATCTCCTCTTTGTGTTGTTGTGTTGTAACTAACCCTTCAACGATCCTACATTTCGTATCAGAGCTTTTCAGGCTCTTGATATAAGATCTCACCATCTTAAGATCCCTCACACACACAAATACTAAAACTTTTCAAATGGCAGCCATTTCCAAAACTGATATGGAAACTGGAACAATGATCAAGTCCCCACTGATCACTCTTGATGAGTTTGATACCTGGTGTTCAAGAATGTGGGAGTCTATTGAGAATGGACCTTTCATACCCAGCACCCCTTCTGCTACTGGTGCTGGTATGATTCCCAAAGATGTGGCTAACTACTCTGATGAAGATAGGAAGAGAGTAGAGATAGACAGAAAAGCCATGACAGCTCTTCAAACTGCCCTTCCAAACTTTGTATACAGAGGTTTCAAGAAGTGCAAAACAGCCAAGTAGTTGTGGGATGCACTGAAACTGATGTATGAGGGTTCTTTTGAAGCCAAGGAGAACAAGAAGGATCTCCTGAAGCAGCAGTTTGAAAACTTCACCTTCAAAATAGGTGAAATCATGACTCAGCAGTATTTTAGGTATGTTGAGATTGTGGATACCCTAGTGGATGGAGGAGTTTCTCTTGAAAACAGAGACATTGTAAGGAAGTTCATGTCCTCACTTCCTAGGCAATGGACACATTACTGTGTGGTGATCAAGAGAACGGAAAATCTCAAAACTCTTACTCTGACAGAGTTATATGGGATTCTCAGTGGCTACCAGATGGAGATGAACATGCAAGGTTCATCTGGCAACTCTAACAATCAAATGGGTTCAACCCTACATGTGATTGAAACGGATAGCATAGAACCCAAACATCATCTCTTATGCTACCCTGAAAATTCACCAAAGGTTCCTTTCATCACCTTCCCAGAGACACCAAGGGAGAACTACACTCAAGGAAGCCCATTCCAAGAGACAAGCTTTTCTCAAGATTTTGTGTCTTTTGATAAAAGATGTGGCAACTCTCTTTTCACTCTTGAAGACCTGGACTGTATCCATCTAGATGATCTGGAATATATGGAAATAGTCCAGCAGATGGCTCTTCTCACTCACAGAGACAAGAAGTTCTACAAGAGGATTGGAAGGAAGTTTCCAAGCAATGCAACCAATGGAAAGTTTGGACTGGACAAAGGCAAAGTCAAGTGTTACAACTGTAACTTGATGGGCCACTTTTCAAGAGAGTGTAAGGCACCTAGAACAAATGGTGGCCAAACACAATCCAGACCAAACTACACTGACAAAGCTCTCCATAATGAGAAGTCAAAGCAGCAAGCTGTTGTTGCTATTGAAGAAGGAGGCTTTGACTGGAGCTTTCAGGTGGAAGATGCTTCTCCAAACCAAGCATTAATGGCCGATCATGATGATGCCAAGGTATTAGAACATCTCTATACTCCTGAATGCATTGCTAAAGTTAACAGGTACAGGTCCTACAACTTAGAACTGAGATCTGACCTTGTGTCCTTAAACATTTTAAAATCTAATTTTAGAAAGTCTGAAAATGATTATAAGCTGAAAATAGAGGACTTAGAGAAAACCATTTCAGTTCTAAAACACGAACACATAGATTTTAGGACTCAGATCAAAGATCTCATAACGAAGTTAACTGAGTGCCAGGCTGAGCTTGTGATCAGCAAAGCCAGGGCAGAAAAGAGTGTTCTTGAAGAAGAGACCTTCAAGAACATGATATCTTCATCCCTACACAAAAAAGTGTGCTATCAAAATAGGCAGGGACTAGGATCCAATGAGATAGCTCCTCCACACACAATCTTCTTAGTAAGATCTCCTAGGTGTGGAACTTGTGAAGATGAGCTTCCTCTCATAGATCCCATGAGTGAAGAGGATGAAGAAGAGATAGTGAAGAATCCCTCTACAAAGAGTGAAAAGGAGGATTCCAAGAAGGGCCACTATCCTTCTGAGGAGAAAGTGAAGACTGTGATGACCAAGTCCATGAGAAAGAACTTGATCAGAAAGAGCAAAAGAAAGGCAAGGAAGGCTCAAGAGAACAAGACTACTTTCGACTCTAAACAGAAACAAGTTTTTATCTCTGCAGGGTTTAAAGTAGTAGGGACTGAAGACATTAACCAAAACTCTTCTCCTAAGAGTTCTGGTTCTTGTTCAACTCATCTCAGCAGCAAGAAGAAGACTGATCTGCTGTGTACCACTGCTGCATAGCCTGGACCATCAAACTCTAAGCACAATCCTTAGCCCAAGAGGATTGTCTCATCATCTGCAAAGATGAAGGTGGAGAAGGGATGTGACCAAAGACAGTCCTATTCCAAAGAAAAGGCTCTTGTGAAGAAGAAGATGAATTGTGTCATGTGTGAAAGTACCACTCACATTGCCAAGGATTGTCCCTTCAATCCTAAAGGTACTGTCCATATGACCAATACAAAGGCTTCAAAGAGTTCTAAGAAGATTCAAGCTTCGGAAGAATAAGCTGTTTCCTTCGGAAGCTCCAAATCTAAGAAGAAGGGAGTGGAAAATTACCCTCGGAAGAAAAGTTGGTTTCAGAAGAAGGAGTTCTTCCGAAGCACTAAAGTCTGCTGCAGTGTCTGCAGAATCTTCCGAAGGATCAGTCATCAAAACTTCCGGAGTCCCAAAAGCTTACAAGGTTTTGAAGGTCAAGTCCAAGACTCCAAAGGTGGTGTGGATGTCTAAAAAAGACCAAGTGACTGAGATTTCTCCATCAAGAACAGCTCAAGATCCTCTTAGTACAACCATAGGATCTATTACTGTTGAATTACCTTTTGCAAATGAGCCCAAGACAAGCAAGGCTTGGGTTTCCAAATGCAACTAATCATTCTCTTTGTGCAGGGATAGCTGAAGACAGACATAAATGTCTGGATAATAGACAGTGGCTATTCCAGGCAATACGTCACTACTCTAGAACTTTGAAAGGATTGATGGAGGACCAGTTTCTTTTGGAGGAGATGAAGGTTGCTACATTTCTGGAAGGGGCAAGGTCACAAATGGTAAGCTCAGCATAGAAAAGGTAAACTTTTTTAAGGAGCTAGGATACAATCTTCTAAGTGTATCTCAATTTTGTGATCAGAGTCATAACATGCTCTTTACTGAGCATGAGTGTGTTGTTCTTAAGCCTGGTGTGGTCATTCCTCATGAGCATATCCTGCGTAGAGCCCCAGGAAAGGAAACATGTACAAGATGGATTTCCAAGAAACCTCTCCCTCTGGAGAAGTTTCATGCTTTCTGTCTAAAGCCAATAGTGATGAGTCATTCCTATGGCATAAAAGAATGTGCCATGTAAACTTTAAGAATATGAATAAATTAATTAAGCATGACTTGGTAACTAGAATGCCAAAGAAAGAGTTTACAAGTGATGACCACTGTGTTGCATGCCTGAAAGGGAAGCACCATAAGGTATCTCACAAGCCTAAGGAAAAGAACTCCATCACTACACCCCTACATTACATATGGATCTCTTTGGCGCCACCAGTGTAATGAGTTTAGGAAGGACCTTATACTGTCTAGTGATCACAGATGACTTTACAAGATTTACTTGGGTTTTCTTCCTTAGAACTAAGGATGAGACTCCTAAGATTCTGAAGAATTTCATCTTAAAGATTGAGAATCTGCAAAGATGAAGGTGGAGAAGGGATGTGACCAAAGACAGTCCTATTCCAAAGAAAAGGCTCTTGTGAAGAAGAAGATGAATTGTGTCATGTGTGAAAGTACCACTCACATTGCCAAGGATTGTCCCTTCAATCCTAAAGGTACTGTCCATATGACCAATACAAAGGCTTCAAAGAGTTCTAAGAAGATTCAAGCTTCGGAAGAATAACCTGTTTCCTTCGGAAGCTCCAAATCTAAGAAGAAGGGAGGTGGAAAATTACCCTCGGAAGAAAAGTTGGTTTCAGAAGAAAGGAGTTCTTCCGAAGCACTAAAGTCTGCTGTAGTGTCTGCAGAATCTTCCGAAGGATCAGTCATCAAAACTTCCGGAGTCCCAAAAGCTTACAAGGTTTTGAAGGTCAAGTCCAAGACTCCAAAGGTGGTGTGGATGTCTAAAAAAGACCAAGTGACTGAGATTTCTCCATCAAGAACAGCTCAAGATCCTCTTAGTACAACCATAGGATCTATTACTGTTGAATTACCTTTTGCAAATGAGCCCAAGACAAGCAAGGCTTGGGTTTCCAAATGCAACTAATCATTCTCTTTGTGCAGGGATAGCTGAAGACAGACATAAATGTCTGGATAATAGACAGTGGCTATTCCAGGCAATACGTCACTACTCTAGAACTTTGAAAGGATTGATGGAGGACCAGTTTCTTTTGGAGGAGATGAAGGTTGCTACATTTCTGGAAGGGGCAAGGTCACAAATGGTAAGCTCAGCATAGAAAAGGTAAACTTTTTTAAGGAGCTAGGATACAATCTTCTAAGTGTATCTCAATTTTGTGATCAGAGTCATAACATGCTCTTTACTGAGCATGAGTGTGTTGTTCTTAAGCCTGGTGTGGTCATTCCTCATGAGCATATCCTGCGTAGAGCCCCAGGAAAGGAAACATGTACAAGATGGATTTCCAAGAAACCTCTCCCTCTGGAGAAGTTTCATGCTTTCTGTCTAAAGCCAATAGTGATGAGTCATTCCTATGGCATAAAAGAATGTGCCATGTAAACTTTAAGAATATGAATAAATTAATTAAGCATGACTTGGTAACTAGAATGCCAAAGAAAGAGTTTACAAGTGATGACCACTGTGTTGCATGCCTGAAAGGGAAGCACCATAAGGTATCTCACAAGCCTAAGGAAAAGAACTCCATCACTACACCCCTACATTACATATGGATCTCTTTGGCGCCACCAGTGTAATGAGTTTAGGAAGGACCTTATACTGTCTAGTGATCACAGATGACTTTACAAGATTTACTTGGGTTTTCTTCCTTAGAACTAAGGATGAGACTCCTAAGATTCTGAAGAATTTCATCTTAAAGATTGAGAATCAGTCTGATCACAAGGTCAAGATCATAAGATGTGATGAAGGAACTGAATTTAAGAACCAAATCCTTGATACATTTTGTGATGAAAAGGGTATTACAAGACAATTCAGTGCTCCCAGGACTCCTCAGCAAAATGGTGTTGCTGAGAGGAGAAACACGACACTGATTGAAGCTGCAAGAACCATGCTGTCTAACTCTAAACTGCCCTTCACCTTCTGGGCAGAGGCATTCAACGCTTCCTACTATGTGCAGAACAGAGGTTTAGTAGTCAAGACTCATGGTAAGACTCCTTATGAACTTTGGCATAAGAGGAAACCTTTCATTGGCTTTCTCAGGTCATTTGGATGTCCTTGCACCATCTTGAATACCAAAGATCAAATTGCCAAGTTTGCTGAGAAATTAGATGATGGACACTTTATTGGATACTCTTCCCAAGCTAAGGCTTATAGAGTGTACAATCTCAGAACTAGAATTGTTGAGGAGTCAGCCAATGTGACTTTCAATGAACACACACCCTGTGTTGCTGATTCTGGTCCAGATTGGTTATTTGATCTTGATTTGGTTACCAACTGTTTTAACAAATCTTTTGAGAATGATTCAGGATCTGCAGCAAATTTAAATACAGATGATCCTGATCCAAGATTTAAGCTAGGAAGATCCTCAAGACATATATCTTCAGCTCCAGTTGGAACCACTTCTACAAATGAGGTTTCTGTCAGTACAACAATAACAAATTCAGCTGATACATCTCGTATGCCTTCAAAATCCAGCTCAGAGGCTCTACAACCAGATAAGAACACCTGAACTGTGGAAGATAACAATGGTGGTGGTGACAGTGACCATGAATTTCTTGATGTCACTAACCACACCATTGATAAGAACATCAATGATGTCACACACTGCTTGGATCAAGTTTCACTTGAAAAGTGTGCTGATGCGGTGGGAGAAACATCCATGCCAGATCTAAATTTCTCTAATTTAGATCTTTCTCAACAACTTGCTATGATCCCTCAGCTTAGGATCCACAAGTCTCACCTTACCACAAACATCATTAGAGATGTTGTCTCAGGAGTAAAGACAAGAGGACAAACCCATGAAGCAAATGTTTGTCTTCACTCTTGTTTTCTATCCTAGATAGAGCCAAAGAAAGTTGATAAAGCTCTAAAGGATGGAAGTTAGGTTGAAGCTAGTAACAAGAGCTGCTTTAATTCAAAAGGTAGAAAGTTTGGAACCTTTGTCCTCTTCCTTCTGGGAAGACTAAACTTGGAACCAAATGGGTGTTTGGGAACAAGAAAGATGATAGAGGCATCATCATCAAGAACAAAGCTAGATTGGGTGTTCAAGGATACACACAAGAAGAAGGGATTGACTACACTGATGTCTTTGCTCCAGTGGCAAGATTAGAAGCTGTTAGGATATTCCTGGCATTTGCTGCATCCAAGAACTTCAAAGTCTTTCAACTTGATGTGAAGTGTGCTTTTTTGTATGGAGTGGTAGATGAAGAGGTTTATGTCAAACAGCCACCTGGTTTTGTAGATCCTGGTCATCCTGATTATGTCTGCAAGCTTGACAAAGCTCTCTATAGGCTGCATCAGGCACCCAGGAAATGGTATGAGACACTATCTGAGTATCTTTTAAATATGGATACAGGAGAGGTACTATAGATGGAACTCTCTTCATCAAAGAACAAGGAAAAGACATATTGCTATTTCAAGTATATGTGGATGACATCATCTTTGGTTCAACTAATCCAAAGCTCTGCAAAGACTTTGAGAAGTTGATGAAAGACAGATTTGAAATGAGTGCCATGGGGGAACTCATTTTCTTTTTGGGAATTCAAGTGAAGCAAGTTGAAGATGGCATCTTCATAAGTCAGTCAAAGTATGTTCAGGACATACTGAAGAGATTCAATATGACTGACTACAAGATTGCTAAGACACCCATAGCCAAAAACCACTCTCTTCGCCCTGATCTTGAGGGGGGGTGTAGATGAGCACTTATATAGGGCTATGATTGGGTCTCTTATGTATCTTACTGCTAGCAGGACTAATATCAAGTTTGTTACTTGCATCTGTGCAAGATATCAAGCCAACCATAAGATGTCTCACCTTATCACTGTCAAGAGGATTCTAAGATACCTCAAAGGTGCATCAACACTTGGACTATGGTATCCTAAGAATTCTGACTTCAATCTGTATGCCTATACAGATAGTGATTATGGTGGTTGCAACATGACTGCAAATTCTACATCTAGGGGATGTCAATTTCTTGGTGGAAGGGTTGTCTCATGGCAATGCAAGAAACAATCCTGTGTCTCTGCATCAACTGTTGAGGCTGAATACATTGCCTCATGCTCAGCCTGATGAGCTCATTAGCCCTACTACCTTAAGCCATCACTCTGAGTCTCAACACTCAAGTGATCAACCTTCAAGGGACAGTTACCATCCCCAGCCTATAGATCTCAACCAACCAATTCCCAACCAATTCCCAACCTTGACTTCTATACTGATGAAGATATAGGTTTCAATGAATATAATGAATCTCTCTTCTTTCCACTTACTCAAAGAGAGATGAGTACTCCTGAGTCTCCTACATCTATCCTATATCAGTCACCTACAACTAAGGTGGACACTCCTGAACCTGTTCAGGATGTCCATATGGAAGAGGCTCTCACTTCTGAAAGTGATTACAACATTAAGACCTCAACCATGGCAACTCAGCCCACTGACATCTCAACTGAGATTGCCAGAGCAGAGAAAAACCAGCAGCCAAGAACCTCAAGCTGGTGGTGAGAGAGAGGAATCTGGTCCAATCATCTCATCCCCAAATGAATCTTCTGATGAAGATGAGGGGAATCTGAGACTACTGGTGCAAAAATTTTCAAAAACATGCACTTACTTAGTCTCAAAGGTCAGTCACCTTGAATCTCAGGTGACGACCTTACACAACAGGATCAATGATCAGCAACTTGAGATTTCATATCTTAAGGAAAAATTGGCTAGGAGATCCTTAAGGAGAGCTCAACCAGGAACACAAGAACCTATGGATGTGATTGACATATCTTCCAGCTCACCTATGCAAGTGGGTGATGCTACCAAAAAGGGGGAGAAAGTCATTACAGCCATAGAACCTGGGAGTTCTTCAGAGAGAATGGACATTTAGGACTCACCATCCTCACTTGCAACTGTGCATTCTCAGCAAACTCCTCTAGTTCACATTGATGTGGACTACACAGATTCCTTCATACAGAGTCTGTTTAAGGATGGGATACCAAGGGTTATGTCACCTTCACCATTTTCCAATCACATCATTGGGTGGAGGTATGACAACAACAGGAAGGCCCTAATCATCATAAGAGTTCAAGGACAACAAGAAGTCTTCAGTTTTCAGACCTTGGACTATTATGAATGTCTGGATCTAGTCAACATGCCACTTGTCAACCCAAGCCAATCAAGACAAGCTGACAGACTGGCTAAAAGAATCCAAGACAGGATCACTGCAGAGTTCAGCTTAAGAAGGAGACTTAGACAATCAGGCAATGTCATCGGTCAACTGGATGTTGAGGCAGACCCTAAGATTAGCTTCATAGGGGAAACCTTGACTGAAGGCCCAGTGACAGAACCTGAGAGCCCTATCTCATCATCTCCAACTACTACATAGATCCATATTCCTTCTGAGACACCTGCTGGTGAAGGTGCTTCTCAACCTCTCTCTGGCCTGAGCTTAGATTCTACAACAAGCAATGAAGGCCAAAGCTCTCTCCACCCTAAGTCATAAAGGTCTGTGAGTGACAAGGGAAAAGAAAGATGACATCTGAGGAGATTGAGGAGGAGGAGAGAGAGAGGAAAAGGAGGCTAAAGGGAGAAAGTTCGTCTGCTGAGTCTCCAAGACGCATGGAGTCTGTAATCAGGGCTGCCCCCAGACCAGATACTCAGAATGATGAGTTAAGGGCAGTCAGGATTAACTATCTGAAGACTAGGAACTATGACATAGATAGTGTCATTTCTCTTCCCTTGGATGAGTTGAATGAACTGGTTGACCTGGAAAGGTCAAGAGAGAAGAAGGAGGCAGAAGATGCAGAACTCCTAGTACAAGTCAAAGAAGAGAGAAGAAGAAAAAGATTGTACAAAGTATGCCTACCCTCTCCCTAGTTCAAGAAAATCTTGAACAAGAGGATGTGGTTCAACAAGAACCTCAGGTAGATAAAGAAGAAGACAAATTCTAGATGATTAACTACCTAAGTGCCACAGGCTTCTATCAGGAAGATGCACTCCTGCCCTTGCCTTATGACTATATTAAGTTTGAGTACTTAAAAAAACTTGAGCTTCAGTTAGTCAAGGAAAGAAAGACACAAAGAAGAAGCTGCAAAATCAAGAGCCATCATCCAAAAGAGCATGAAGAAGTCTGCTGATAGGCAGAGGATGATGAGCTTCTTGAAGCTGTATGGATTCTTCGGAAGGAGACTTGGACCCATGTCTCTATCCACTATGGATGAGCATATCAGGGTAATCAAGCAGAAGATTAAGAGTGGAGAGCTTACTGACTTACACTCCACTCCAAGTCAGGCTCCACCTGAAGTGGAGGTTAAGGTTGAAAAACTAGAGACAACACAACCCGGACCTCCTGCTAATGCTCAACAAGCTTCATCATCTGATCCACAGCAGGGTCAACCTCCCTCTCCATTTGAACCTGAGAGAGAAAGGAAGTCCCAACTGAAAAAGACAGTGAAGATCAATCTGGTGCTGCAGGCTAGTCTTCTCAGTTAAAATTTGGAAAGAGAAAGAAGAGGATGGCTTCTAGACCAAAGCCTAAGAAGAAGAAGAAGCCCACATCCCCTTCTAACCTTAGGATGAATCAGAACAACCTGAGGATGTGCAGCCAGAAGAAGCTACACCAACTCCAATTCAATTAGCTCCTCTAGCAATAGGAAGACCCATCTTGTCTTGGACATACACCACAAATCCAGAAAGATGGCATGTTATTAGAGATCAAGGCATTGAAGACATTTATACATGGCAAGATATGTTTCAGTTGCCTGAAGGATCCTAATCATCTTATGAAGAAAGGAATGGTGATCATCCTAATGAGGACTGTTAATATCTGAAGTTTTCAAAGTGTTTTGGTAGCATCAGCCTAGGGGGAGTTTGTAGAGATTAATGAAGAGGCTGATGCAATCTAAACATCTTAAGTCTTTCTTGCATCCTGCACAAGTGCATTAAAGAAGAAGCTTAGGAAGTTTCACACATGAAACAGAAAAAAGTACTCTAAGTGTGAAATCTTCCGAAGCCAAGACCAATATCTTCCGAAGACAAACATGAAGTCTTCCGAAGCCTCAAAGACAAAGTCTTCCAAAGCGTCAAGTTAATGAAGACAGATTTCTTCCAAAGACTTTTAGTAACATGCTTTATCTGATGTAATGTTCCATAAAGCTGGACCTGCAAGTCACCAACTTACATGAGTTGGTGAAAAGGTCCATGCTTTTGGTAACTATACACTGAGGTCTTGAGTCTGTAACTTTCTACTTTATGTACTTTATCCTTTTTGTAATAGATAAGGATGTGAGCTATGGCATGTCATAGTCACAAGTCAAAAGGCAATCTGACTTTGACTCTACAATTGATTTTGTTTGTGTCTAGTCAATTGTATCCGGCTGGCTTTCAAAGTATAGTTGGTTGTAGAATGTAGTATAGCTGGCTTTCAAAGTATAGCCGGTTGTAGGATGTAGTATAAGTATCTCATGTTCTTGTATCTTTCGAATATGCTTTGTAACACTTGTAATAAAACATAGAGAAGGCAATATACTGCATTCTTGAAAACCAAATACTTGTGTTCTTTGTGTTCTGTCTCTTGCATTACTTGTGTTCTTAGTATCTCAATACTTGGTTAAACCAGTTTACTGTTTGATTAAAGTTTAGTTAATCTCCTCTTTGTGTTGTTGTGTTATAACTAACCCTTCAACGATCCTGAATTTATGAATCAGAAGTACCTAACAATTGGAATCCAGCTGAGATAAAGACACCTTTCTGCTTGGGGTCAATCTTCAGCTTAGACTCAGCCACTTTCTTGGTAGTTTTTCTAGCAGCTTTAGCTTTGCTTCTTCTGGCCTTAGTGGTTAGGATTTGATCTTCACAGGAAGCGATGGGTAATTTTACCTGTTCCATCCCTGTGGTGGCCACTATTGTTGCTTCATCCTTTAACTCTAATAAGGAAGGGTCAGTAGTTGGAACCTCTTGCTCCTCAGTACCATATCTTAGTTGTCTAATAGACACATAAGAGTGTGGTGGAGCAATTTCATTGGTTCCCAACCCTCTTTTGTTCTGATAATAGAGTTTGGAGTGGGAGGATGATGCAAGAATAGCTTGGAAGTTCTGCTCAGAAATAGCAAGCTTTCTGGCCTGAGCTCAGCAATGATAAGCTAGGCTTGAGCCTCAGACAATTTGGATATCAGATCCTTGATTTGAGTCTTGTAGTTGGTGTATTCATGTTTTAAAAGAGACATCGTTTTCTCTAACTCCTCAATTTTCTTTTGATAATCAGATTCATCTCTCTTAAAATCAGATTTTAAAATATTTAAAGACTCAATATCAGATCTGATTTCCATATTGTAATCCTGATAAATTTTAACTTTAGCTATACAGGATGGAGTACAGAGATGTTCATATACCTGAGTATCATTTGTTCCTGCCATGAGAGCTTGAGCAGGAGTCACATCCTGTACCATGAAGCTCCAGTCAACTTCTTGAGGCATTGCAGCTGTTTCAGTTTACTTCCCAGTGGGCTTTGAGGTTGAGGGATGTGTGGAGGCCTGTGGGGTTCCCGAATTGGTCTTGGAGCCTTGCATTCCCTTGCAAAGTGACCAAGTTGGTTAGTATTGAAAATCACCAGAGTGTCCACTTCCTGAGACAAAGGCACAACTTTCCTGGAAGGAATTGTGTTGAGCCTGTTGAGACGTTGGAGTCTCAGGAAAAGTGATGTAAGGTCCAGAAGAGCAGGATGGTTGCTGGTAAGTCAGGTAGTGTTGAGGTTGTGGGGGTGTTGAGCCTTCTGCAACCATTAAAGCGTTGCTAGCAGGAAGACTCAGAGGACGGCTTGCTTGGTGGCCCTTCTTACTCTCCATCTCTAAATGATATCCATCAAGGATGCCGTAAAGTTCAGTCATAGTGGGAGTGTTCAAATTCTCTATCCTCTTGATAGAGACATAGTAAAATGTCCACTCATTTGGAAGAGCACTCATGAACTTTCTCATGAGATCTCTGAGTTCAGGAATGATCTTCATAGACTGAAGAGAGGAGATAAAATCCATATACCTGAAATACTATTGGCTGAGGGTCTCTCCAGCAATATAGGTGAAGTTTTCGAACTGCTGCTTCAGTGAGTCCTTCTTTGAGTCGTTGGAGCTTGAGTACATCTGAGCAAGAGTATCAAACATTTCCTTTGGAGACTTACAGTGCTCAAACCCCACCATGATGGAGTTTGGTATTGCAGTCATCAAAATTGTCATAGCATTGTTGTCGATGTCTATCTTCTTTCGGTCTTTGTCAGAATAGTCTTCAACAGCCTTCTCAATCATGGCACCGTTTCCACCAGGTGATGCCACCTTTGGCTTATACGGGCCGTTGACAATGGAGTTCCACATCTTGCTGTCTTGGTATCTGATGAAGCCTTCCATTCTTCTGCTCCAAGACCTGAAATTTTCTAGAGTAACGATGGGAGCCTTTGTCATGGTTCCCATCTCTACTTCAGACTTGTTAAGGGCCATTTTGAGTGAGTGAGTTGTAGGGAGGAGTGAAAAACAAGCTGATTTGGATGGTTATATCACGCAATCAGGAGCCTGAGAAGCTCGGACACCAATTGCAGAATCGGTTAAGGGTCACTTAACACTTATTTTTTCTCTCAACCTCTCTTAGAACAACACTCGGATAGAGTCAATAAGAGTTAATCACAATATAGTAAGTAATACAGAACACAGAAAGTAATTTTCAAGGTACTTGCTTATATTTCTTCTCAACTCAAATATTACAAGACTCTTACAAGCTTATCTTTTTAAGTTACAATGAGAAACTATATATAATACTACCTACAGCCAGATATACTTTGATACCAGCTGGGATCCTATAACTAAAGCCTATACTAGAAGACTATAGTTTAGGTATCTTGGATAAAGTCTTATCTGAGATTTGGTAGTCAGGACATGTCCCTGACTTACCTTTTGTCACCAACTAAAGTTAGTAACATATACGATCATAAAAGGTAAATAGTGGAATAAAGTATAGTCAACTGCATGGCTCTTTGAGAAAACGCCATGCAGTATCAAAGGTCTGCAGCGGAGTGTCAGAGGCCATACTTATGTCCACTGGTTCATAGCAGTGTCTTCCGAAGGTTAAATGGCTTTGGAAGAACAAGTACTTCCGAAGCCACTTATACTTTGGTAGAGGCTGCTTCTTCTAAGGCTTGGGAACTTCTTTTCTTCATACTTCGGAAGTAGTCTTCTGATTGCTCTTCTAAGACTTAACCTTCAGAAGTATGCACTTGACTTCGGAAGTAGAGTTCTGTCTTTGGAAGCTAATCTTTCACTTTTTCTTCAAAAGAACTCTACAACCTTCGAAAGTTCCATGCTAAGCTTTGGAAACCTTTGCATGTAGCACCAAAATTATCTAAGTGATTTGGTTTTGGTTCCACCAACCTTCTTCTTGATCTAACATGTATGATGCTATATGATTATGCATGATATATGTTATGTGTGTATGATGATGCCCTGTATGATGATGTTGGTTGTGTATGTTGATGTTCCTTATTACTATGTATGTTTATTTTTCCCTTGGCTTTACGTGGAATGTTAATGAATGAAATGAAAGTATTATGTAACGTAGAGTGGAAGTTAATGAAAAGAGGAACACGATGAATGAATGCATGCATTAATGAATGATGGAAAGTAATGAATGTCTTGTAAGCCTTGTATGTCGGAACACACCCAATGAAGGGTGTCAGTCCAAGGGTGTGTGGGTTAGCTACCCCAGAAGGATGCATATCGAGGTCTTTCTTTGTGATTGACCATATGTATAAAACCTTTGTCGCTTACCCAAGATACTGTGGTCGGGCTGCTGTGCGCCATGACGGAAGGTCTATAATAGACTTTGGCCCAGTATCCGTTTTAAATGGTGGGTATACCACATGACAATGGTGCGCCTGAATTTAGCCTTAGGTATTATGGCCAGGCTGTTGTGTGCCATGACAGAAGGTCTATGATAGACTTAGGCCCAGTACCCACTTTACGCACGACGGTGGGGTAAAGTTCATGGTATTGATGGAATGAAACGAAGTAACGAATGAACTTATGAATGAAAGTATGAATGTATGATGGAATGTGAATGAAACAAATGAAAGTGAATGGTAATGACGAATGAATGAATGAAAGTTAATGAACGAATGATGAAGATAATAATGATATTATTTATGTGTACGTATGATATATGATCACATGCAAATGTAAAGGGACAGTTTTAATGAAAGTAAAGTATGTTTTTTATACAACTAGAACTCACTCAGCAACACTGACTTTTATGTGTTTCCAGTTGGCAGGTAATGTTGCTGAGGATGGCATGAGGTGGCTACTCAGCTCTTTTGGATCGAATTCTTTTGTTTAAATGTTTTTGCATTGTAAGGCGAACGAATGATGTTTTGAAATGAGCGATTGTATTACCTTGCAAAAGCATCTATCAGGAAATGAAAGTTATTTTAATGTTCCGCTACAATATTTATGAATGTTAAATGTAAAGTTATATGTTTTATGTGCAATGATTTACCAGCTGTATGCGTCCCAGAAATGAGGCCTTACAGTTAACCTATATACATAATGCATACATCTAAATGATGAATTATAATCATTCATTAAAAGTATTGATTAAAGTTCTAAGCCTATACAAAATTATCTAGATCTATTGTTCCTAGATCTAATAGAATGTTACCCTCAGGCCCGTTTAATGATGAAAAGTCTTGCAAGCACTATAATAGACTTCACTTTCGTGAGTCTGATGTATGATGATTGATTCGTACTCATGAGCGGGCTATGTGCCTTGCAGTGTGGATCAACTATCGCATGTTAGCTACAATGACGATGTGTACTGATAGGGATTGACATTCATTGTCGATCACACATGAAGCTCTTGCTTTGTGCAGTCTCGCTTATGATGAAGCAAAAGATAAATAAAGAAATAAAGATAATGAACATGCTTAATTATGATGCAAGAAATGTTATGTATTATGATGTATGTGTGATCATTATATGAAGGATAAACTTTATATTATCTTATTTATCTTAAACTAGAACTCACTTAGTAAAGCTGACTTTTATGCATAATAGTTAGCAGGTAAATACTGATGTTGGGGATGGCACCACGGAGCTACTTGGTGAGTAATGGATGGCATTCCAATCTAGGAAATATTTATTGTAATTTAAGACCATGCACTATGTTTTTATTATAATTAAAGACAAACGTATGAGTATAATATGATTACAAGTTTTAAATGAATGCCTATTTAATTCTGTTGTAATGTTTTGGTTATTAAAAAAATGATTTTATGCTATGTTTAACCAACTGTGAGGTTTCTCGGGAACGGGGCCTTACACTTAACCCTGTGTCTTGCACCAGATATTTACAACTGATTTGCTAAACACAAAAATGCCAAGTCTATGTATGATGCATTATGTGAATTTTATGATGGGAATGATGAGCTAGTAAAAGAAAAAGGGATACAGGCTAAGAAAGAGTTCAATTCATTTGTGGGGTACAAGAATGAGAATCTTACTAATCTGACAAATCACTTTTTGACAGTTTCAAGCACACTGATGATATATGACGAAAAACATTCAAATAGTGAACAAGTGAATGGGCTGTTGGATTCACTTTCACCTCAATAGAGTGTATAAGTGAGAATGCTGAAGCAAGAGACATGGCTCATAGATTACAAGCTTATGGATATCATCAAAAAGTTAAAATCCTTTGAATTGGATTTGAAGAGAAGGGAGTTCAATTAGTCTATGATGCCATCATCCGATTTTCCTGAGAATGTTGCATAATTACATACGTTGCAAGCTCACCAATGCAAGCATCAAGACAAGGAGGAGTGACTACAAATGTCTCATGTGATCAACTCAGTGGTGGTGGTAACTCAGTCAGAGATCAAGCTAACTCAAAAGCTGCTCCTGGAACTTCAATCCCATATGATACAAAGGCATTATTTGGCATGTTCATGCATAGCTATGAGCCACTGGTAGCTGGTAAACTGAAAAAGAAAGGGATACAACATCAAATTATTGACTATGGAATCAATTTCGAGTTGTTGCTCCTTCGAGTTATTGCTCTCAAGTGTTGTGGATACAACATTAGATGATTGACTATGGAATCAATTTCCTTCACACTCCATTATTCTGTGATAATGAAGCAACCATTGGAATCACGAAGAATCGAATTCATCATTCCCGCACCAAGAACATCGAGACATGGATTCATGCAATCCGTGATGCTCAATGAAGGGTATTATTGATATTATTCCTATTGACACAAAAAATATCTTTTCACTAAAACCTTTCATAAATATCGTTTTTATGAACTAATTTCCATGTTAGGATTGATATTTTTTTAAAACCCGTTTTCTTAATTGTCTCATGCAAATACTGTATAATCATCTCTTTTTCTTGTTCTTTCTCTCTTTTTATTTTTTAAGCTCCATAGTCCTTCATTATTTGACATAAAAAAATAAAAAAATTTTGTAAAATTTCTCCTATCTTGCTAATTTATAGAAATTTCAGGGGAGAATAACTCAAGTTTATTTGTTTTTTTTGCGGAATAAAGCTTTTGTTACCTGAAAGATTTGAAGGAGGTCAACGGTATTATGTTGGGATATGTATGATAGGCTTAGCCAGAACGCGAAGTAGATAGTGATGTTGTGGCTAAACTAATAGGATTAGAAACTTAGTGACTTGGACTTTGCCCTTGACATTTTAGCCTTCACAAAGTTACATGTCCTTTTTCAAAATGGATTGATAGCGTAACGTCTCTGTTTTGATATTTTTCAAAGAAAAGTCCTTGTTTGCTTCCCTGTATACTCAATAGTGCTTCTTGCTAGCTCTATTTGTGTCATAGAAGATTCATCCTATATACTATTACATGTTTATCTCCTCTGCTATGTGTGAACATTGACCTAAAGTGATGATCTCCTCTGTTATACGTAAGTACAGATGTGGAGCACTCATCAAAACGTTTTGATGATCATGTCTATTCTACATAAGTATAGACCTGAAGTTCTTATCAGCTAAGATCAAGTGATCATCTCCTTTGTTATATGTAAGGCCCCGTTCCCGGGACGCTTACAGTTGGGTTCTCATCGCACACAAAACGTATAATTACATTTGTATTTCATAAATCGCAGCGGAAAACTAAAACAAACTTTCATTTCCATGTAAATGCTTTTGCAAGTTAATACAACATTCATTACAAAATAGCTTGTTCGCATTACAATGCAAAAACATTAATCAAAATAATGCCATCCCCAAAAGAGCTGAGTAGTCGCCCGTGCCATCCTCAGCAAACATTACCTGCCAACTGGAAACACATCAAAGTCAGCGTTGCTGAGTGAGTTCTAGTTTTATAAATACGACATACTTTGCTTCCATATAAAACCATTCGTTACTTTTACATTATCACACATCGTACATACACATAGATAATATCATTATTATCTTCTTCATTCATTCATTCGTTCATTATGACTTTACTTGCGCATCGGACATCATCCGTACCAATACCATGTGCTACACCCCGGTTAGTCGTAGCTACCGGGCCGAAGTCAACAAATGAACAGCTAAACATATGCCACGGTACTAGGAGTAACCATCAGTCTTAGCTACTGGGCCGAAGTCAACAAATGAACAGCTAAACGTATGCCACAGTACTAGGGGTAAGTGGTAGAGGCACTACACGTTTGGTCAATCACAAAGAAGGACCCTGTTATCCAATGTTTGCAAGACTTCTTTCATTCGTTCATTAATGCATACATTCGTTCATTATGTTCCTCTTTCTTTATCTTTCACATTACGTTACATAATACTTCGTTCATTCATCATAATAGGTAAAGCCACAGGAAAGATATTATACATCATACTAAGGAACATATCATACACATTCGTCATCATCATACAGGGCAACATCATACATACGTGACAAGCCTAGACATGCAACATCATCATCATCATCATGCCCAACATGCTTTCTAAGGCCTCGAGCGTCATCTTACAAACTCTATGGGAACCTTTACGTCAAAACTTACATCTGAACTTTCCCCCAAAAGTCAGAAGTCAATCTACACCTTCCTCGGGTACAACAGCCCTATTCGGGCGTATGGACACCCTTCAGTCGCATTGCCTCCATGTGACTGAACATCATGCGAATGAACTAATACGGATGAACACCTATGCGAATGAACATCCAGTCGTGCGAATGGACAATGCGGATGAACACTTATGCGAATGAACATCCAGTCGTGCGAATGGACAATGCGGATGAACACCTATGCGTCTGGACCTTCAGTCGTGCGAATGGACCTTCAGTCGTGCGAATGGACCTTTAGTCGCATGACCCCCATGCGACTGGCCCTTCAATCGTGAGAATGAACCCCAATCGTACGAATGGACCCCAATCGCACCCTAATCGGCCGTATGGCCTCCATTCGGCCTCCAGTCGGTCGCCTAGCCCTAACTGATGCAGAATGCAGTTCATCCCGACTGCAGTCGAGGGTTTTCGGCCTCCAAACTCATCTAAACCCATTATAAGCCTAAATCGACCATCCTAAACCTTAGTCTCAGAGCCCTAAACTCAGTGAAACTATGTGCTATATATTGAGTAACGCGAAATTATGTGCTCATTTTCGCACAATCGATTATTTCTTAGTCTCAGAGCCCTAAAATGAGTCTCCCAAACGTGTTCGATCATTTGTGATATTTAAACGTTTTGGATGATCATTCAAGACTTAGTTGTGTGTTTTGAACTTGTGTATATAGTTCAATCTAGGTTTCATCCACTTTAAATAAGCATATTTGATCGTGTTGGTTCAATACAAGAACTGCAAAAGTATGGATGCTTTCTGTGAATTTGAAAGAAGTTCACTTGTGTTCAGCGAAATTTTAAGGTTATGTTGTCCATGAGAACCAGATAGTTTGGCTTGCCGGAATTCAGTTTCGGCGTGCCGAAACTACTTCTTTGGCTAGCCTTCAATTACAAGTGAACCTTTGCCGAAACTATACTTTCGCTTGCCGAAACTATACTTTCGCTTGCCGAAACTATACTTTCGCTTGCCAAAACTACTTTTTCGGCTAGCGAAACTATACTTTCGTCAAGTGAAACCGATTGTGTTTTTCTTTATTTTTATTCTTTTTAATTATTTTTCTTTATTAATTATCTCGTCATATCATTCTAACTTGTTTCATATATGTATTTTCAGATAAATGGAAAACTTAAAATTCGATGAGTTGAACAAACATCACAACCATTCTAGATGACCAAAATCCAAAGGCTGTTGGATTCAAAGATGCTATTCGTTGGCTCAGGAACTCTCCTATTGCTTATGCTATCTGTCATTCCATGACTATATATGATCTTCACATCAGAGACTTTTGGAGATCTGTTGAGTATGACACCAGGGAAAATCCTCAAAGGATTGTAACTCGAGTCTTGGAGAATGATATTTCTAAGACTGTGGAGGTTATTGCTTGCATGTTGAGACTAGAAGCCAAAAGAATTGTAGAGGTGGTTGATTTGTCTGATCATGAGGTGTTTGAGGCTTTCAAGAGCATTAGGTATGAGGGTCCTCCTTTGGGACTAGGAAAGATATCAAGAAATCTTTCCTGTCCAGAGAGTGGGGATATATACCCCATGTATTTATTATGTGCTTGGACCATAGAAAGGGAGGATCAGATGGGTTGAATCTAGACTAGGTGAAGGCTATGATCATTTTCTGTAGAGGGCAAAAGGTCAAAAGGTGGTGATGAAGAAAGACAAGGGGCTTCTATACCCTAGGTTTATCCAGATGATGATAGGGGATTTAATTTCCAATATGCCACGTCATGTAGAGATTAAGAGATTGGTTCAGATGAATACAAGATATTTGCTAACTGCTCAGCAATCAGGCATGATTTTAGTAGAAAGATTACTTATCTTTGGGAGAATATATATCCAGCCAAAAGGTGGAACTATATAAGGAGGGTCATAGAATCTGAAAACAAGAATGCAAAAGAAACAAGGGAGAAATAGGCTGAGTTAGTAAAGAAGAGAAAAAGGTATGCCAAGGAGAAAGAGTATGATTTTGAGGAAGAAATAAATGAGGTGGCAGAGGCTTTGATAGCTAAGAAGGAGAAAAGGTCTACGAAGAAGGCGAATCAGGGTGATGCTGAAAGGATGAGTGAGAGGAGATTCAAACACAAACAACAAACCTTTACTGAGCCACAGAAGAGAGATGAAAGGGGAAACTTGGATGAGGATGTGATCAAAAACCTTAACTTATCTCTTGCTAATGAGTTAAATATGATAAAGACTATGCTAACAAATCAAGAGTCAAGGGAAAAGAAGAAAGATGAGATGAAGAGTATGAGCAAGATGATGGTTGATCAACAGAAATTGATATAGAGGTTATTAAGTGAGGTGAACGAGCTTAAAGTTGTTGTTGGCCTGCCAAATTAGCTAACTTAATTTGAGTTAGATGATCTTACAGATACTTCAAGATACTCAACTTTGAATATGGGTAGCTCTTCCAAGGTAGTAGAGGGCACTAGTGGTGCAGCTGATGCAACTGTAGAAGGTTCTGGTAAGAAGGATGTAGGTGAGGGAGAGACTGAGACCGGAAGGAAAAAGGCTGAAGAAAATATGGAGGAGGTAGTTCAGGCAGGGTTTATAGATTTGGGGATAAACATAGATATATATTTTGGTGGTGAGGAGATTGTGAGAGAACCAACTATAGAGGGAGTTCAATAGATCACTAATATGAATTTGATATATGAGGAGGAGACTAGTGAGCGATTAGTAAACTATGGCTTTGAGCCAAAGTATTATGAGGTGAATGAACGACCCTTGACATATGTAGCCAAGAAGGGCTCTACCGAGGAAGATGTTTTTGAGCTAGAAAAGGATGAGTGGTTTTTGAAAGAGGAGACAAAAGAGCTGACCCCACCATTTCAGAACATTTAGGGGTCAAGCAGGAAAGAATCCGAGAAGAGGATAATAAGCTGGAAATACAACCCACGTCTTAAAATGCTTTTGATAAAGAGGAAAGGAGGTAGGATCTCTTATTTTCACAAAAGGAAGATTTTCAAGACCTTACCTAAATGGGATCTAAGGAGACTGGCGTCGATTCCCTTGATAGATTCTCAGTTGAGTGAACGAGCCAAATTGCTAGAAGAAGAGACAAAGTAGAGCGAAAATGATATTTTTAAGATGTTTGGTTATATGAAGGCTGAGAGGAAGAGGTGTAAGAAAGATAAAGATCGGGAGACTGGTAAAGGTAGGATTGTGATAAGGGTTAAAGCCCCGAAAACTATCAGTAAGGTGAGATTACCTAATCCCCTCCTCTAAAGGCTCCAGAAGTTTAAGAAGTGGTAATATGACAATAACACGGGGGAGGCAGTGATAAGGGTAAAGGATGTAGCTGTAATTAGATTATTTGATCCAATGGAGGTGTTTTCATTTTGTGAGGAGGATTTGCTGATCTTATGCGAGTATCATATCAAGGCAGCAGTTGGGGCTAAAATGAGGAAAAAGGCAAGTCTGTTCATGGAGATTGCCAATAAGGCTCGAGGAGTGAGAGCAGGTGTTAGAGAGCTGGCAGACAAAATTCGTCAGGCTGTAAAGTTAGGATGGAAGTGCATGATCTTACAAGACAATTCAAATGAGCAAGTGCACACGGTAAAGAAATTAGTAGAGCATGAGCTAAAGTAGAAAGTATATCTAAGGCTAGAGAGGAAGCAGGAGCTAGTGGTGTTGATAAAGATAATCCAGGCGATGAGGTCCAACGTAGGGGGAGTATTGAAGATCAAGAAAGGTTAGATCACCTTAGATTAGTGTTAATATTATGTTTATGTTTAAATGTAATAGGACATATGTTAAATTACTTTTGATTTAGTTTGTATTTTGTGTTTTACTGCCTAGTGAAACTACGAGCGAAACTAGACAGCAGGCTAGGAGCACCCGGCAAAACTGTGTTTCATTGCCGGGCGAAACTATCAATGGGCCTGACAGTTTCGTTGTCTAGCGAAACTATGTAGCCTATATATACATATATATATATATGTGTGTGTGTATATATATATATATATGTGTGTGTATATATATATATATATATGTGTGTGTGTGTGTATATATATATATGTATGTGTATATATATATATGTATGTATATATATATATATGTATGTATATATATTGTATGTATATATATGTATATATGTATATATATGTGTGTGTGTATATATATATATATATATAATATATATATATATATATTATATATATATATATATATATATATATATATATATATATATATATATATATATATATATATATGTATGTATGTGTATATATATATATGTATGTATAGATATATATATGTATATATATATGTATATATATATGTATATATGTATATATATGTTTCTATTATTATAAGTTAATCTGACAAAACCCTAATACAATACATCTCTATTGCGAGTGTAATTTTGAAGCTGAAATTCAATTGAAATCATATTGAGCCATTGTTTTTTTATTGTGTTTACCTTGTTTTGTTTATAGTGGAATTCACTTGTTTCTACTTCATTTTATGTTCATGTTGAGTGATTGTTAGTGATATTGAACCATTTGGTCAATCAATAATACTGTTCATCGAATTATTTGTATCAACATGCATATGTGCCCTTAAGGAGAGGAGCTTTCCTTTCTTCTTTTTTTTCAGGCATGGGCTAAATGATATCTTATGTTATATTTTGGATTAACAAAACAAAATCTATATTTCTTAGTTTATTTTATAACTTTTTTATCCTATTAATTTTAGCTTTAGGGGTTTAGCTTTAATGTTCAGATTTACTATTTAGTTTAAAGGTTTATCTTTTAGGGTTTAGCAATTAAATTTTGCTTTAGTGCTTAAATTTTATGATTTAGCTTTTAGCATTTAGATTCATGGTTTAGATTTTACATCTTACATTTTAGCATTTCACTTGAAGTTCAACTTGGTTTTTATTGTTTAAGAATGTGTGGTTGAAAAATGTTTCCTTGTAAAAAGAAGATGGTTCTCTATTGATCTACAATAATATATGTACATACCACTCACAAGCAATAATCTTTCATATTTTGAGGAATCATGAGTATGCTATTTATAACTTTGAGAGACTCTAGTATAGAACATTGACTACTTATGGCAAATTAACAAGTGTTAGTGTTTGCTACTTTTAGATCCAAACAAAGGTTTGTATTTATGAACATTATTGACAAATTCTTGACGAATGTTTGTTGGTTAAATTTACAACACAAACATCAACTGTTCATGAAGAAAATTGTTGGTTGTAAACTAGTTTTTATAAAGTGCCTAGCTTCCTGCTAATCGTTTCTCTAAAATCATCGTAGTAGATTGATAATGAATCAAATCTTGAAATGGTTGTGTGCCGATAATTATTGACCTTAAGTCAGTGACAGATTACTAATGAGCTGGTAGACGCTTATTGATCATTAGTAGTATCTTTAAAATGCCTCTTCTAAAGGACACTGTCAACAATCTTCCAACAGCTTCATCTATGGGGGGATATCTGTTGGTGAGTACTTGTTTTATAGTTGTGAAAATAATGAAAAATTGAACATTTTTTATTTATTGAATTAAAAAGTTTTTGATGTGTATTATATAATACTTTTCAAGTACAATTTAAGAAAATTTGTAATTTTATAAGTTTTAAGGGAGTAAAATGCTATTGGTGAATTCACATTGAACAAGATTCAAACAAGTCCCCATGCGTTCTTGATCTATTTTAAAGTGTGGATTCACATTAAACAAGTAAAAGATTTTAAAGTCAAACACAAATTTCGACTTTGTTACGTACAATCCAAAAGGTCAAACATTCCAAAACCCAGGGGTTTTACTTTCTTTCTTTTATTTAATTATTCGAGAGTATTGGAATTGATTATTGATTTTTTATAACAATTATTATTAGAAATAAAAAAAGTATGAATCCACACGGAGAGATTAACATTACAATGATGTGGAATGTTTTATATATTTCTAGGGATGTTGTAAATAGATATCCCAATATTTTAAATCAACATCTAAAAATTCTATACGGGTCGTATAGTCTGATACGCGTCGTATAGGGGGGTCGTATAGCCCTATACAGAGCGTATAACTCCTCTCACAGCCCCCTAATTTTTCATCGTAGTTAGTGTCCAAATTTGCTATATGCGTCGTATAGCCCTATGTGTCGTATAAGGGTCGTATAGGGTTATATGGGACGTATAGCTCTCTGACAGCCCGCTGAATTTTCTTCATTTTCAGTGTATTCGACCCTATACGCCGCGTATGGAGCCTTACGCGACGTATAGAAGGTGTCGATTTATATTGGTGGGTGTGTATTTATTAGGACCCTATTTTTAGCAACAGTTTCCTCCCTTATGAGATGACATTAAGTTTTGAGATGTCAGTTTAAAAAATAGATGTTATAAATACAATCAGATGTGATATCTAAACACTTTGAATAAGGGCCCGTATTGACCATTGCGGCTCGTAATTATATAGGGTCGTAAGTAACAAAACTGGATTTTTTTGTAATTTTTATATTTATATTCTGATTTTTGTATTTTCTTATTGATTTATGAGTTATTAATTTATATTAAATTTTGAGTTTATTATTACCTTAAATAATACTTATTTATAAATTAAATAAATAATTGAGCTAACAGATAAATTGTTTCCTCATCCTTTCATTAAACGATTTAATGTGATTAATTAACTTGTTTATCAAATTTGAATATGAATGCTTTATAAAAGAAAAAAAACAAAAAATAACATAAATATAAGGCTTTGTTTAATTGGACACATATTTGTATTATTAGAACATTCTTATTTCCTTATATCTCTCTTTATATATATATATATGTTTTAATAACCAATGAGTATACTTGAAACACGTCCCGTTGAAAAGATAATAAAAAATAACCGATAAGTATACTTGAAACACATCCCGTTGAATGTCCCGTCAAAAAGTTAATAAATGAGTTGATTCAACATATTAAACCATTTGAATGGTGACAAGTGTTCGGATTTATTTTTATATATTAGTATAAAGATTTTAAAAAATATATCAAACACTAGCATCGTTACAGGTGTTGTGTGGCGTTTGCAAGCAGTGCAGTGGTTAGCAACTATTCTAGGATGTCACATGGATTTGACTTATTGAAAGTGGAGATATAACAACTTTAAAAATTAGTTGTAGGAAAGACATTCAAAACTAATTCCATGGCAACTCCATTACTCACTTCAAGTTGCAACTTCCTGGTCAATATATATATTCTCTTTTGAGCAACACGATGAGTGAAACTTGATGAGATGAGATTATTCTAGTTATAATATCAAAGTCCAAAGTTTTGAATTTTCTTATTCCATGTCATGGGCAGGTCAAACTAGAGCTACTTTCTTTCAACAAATTGGGTTGACAATAACTATAATAATTAAAAGGAACACATGTCAAGATTGTTTTCCTTGTTCAATGTTCCAACATTTTCCTCATTTAAACAACACATTTATTTTTTCAATAAGTCATATAAATTAAATTATGTAACTACAATAACTAAGATACATTTGCACTTAGGTCTTTCTTAAGGTGTGATTGAGTTAAGTTAATCAAATTTGTAGTTATTAATGTGATTCGATAAACTTATTTCTTGATAGGCAAGTGTTTTATTCATCTTAACTTGAATCAACCTCTCAAACATAATATAGGTATACATTATTTAACGTCAATACAGAATTATATCTTTTACGATAATAAAATTTGGGGGTGCTCTTAATACTAATTAATAATTTTAAAGTAAAGAACTATTCTGGTCATTTATCTCTTTAATATCGAAAGTGATACGAGACATTGCTTTAATCTCCATCCCTATGACGTCTTGGTGAACATTTTTTAGCAATCAAAAGAATTAGCCGCTATTATTCCTGGCATGTGTAAAATATGTACTTTTCTAAATAATAATCTCTAATTTAAAAAAATTACTATTCTTTTATTTTTTTTCTGAAATGGTCTATGTGAAAACATATTTACTAAATAGTGTAGTTGAAAATATATTTACTTTTGATTTATTTTAATTTCATTTATTTTTTTGGCTAATTACAAAAGATATATATTAAATTTTAATTTCTTCTATAAATGAAAGCTTTAAATTTCTAGAAACTTGATAAAATAAAACGTTTTCCTAGTTTATTTATTAATATTTTTAAATGTTTAACAGAACAAAGTGTTAAAATGTTTAATGAAGCTACTAAAACTGAAACATATTTAATTTCTTTTAACTTTCTGAAATCGATACATTTTTTTATTTATTTAAATAGGAATGTTATCTATTTTTTAATTTTTTTTTTAATTTTGTTTCAAAATTTTCAATCATATTATTTATATATATTTTGTAAAAAATGCAAATTTTTTCATTAAAAAAATACTTTTTACTAGCAAAAACTGTTTCAAACTATTTTTCTAAGTAAGAAAAAAGATAATTTATTAAAGAAAAATTTACAAAATTAAATAAAATTGCTTTAAAAAAATATATAAATAATGTCGTCATATTAATGTTACAAACTTTTTCTTCTAACAAATGAAAGTAAAGTTTTAAGGAAAATGTTTTCAAAAGTTAAAGAAAAGAGGGTTTACGAAAACATATTTACTAAATAGTGTAGTTGTAAAAATATTTACTTTTAATTTATTTTATTTTTTTGGCTAATTACAAAAGCTATATATCAAATTTTAATTTCTTTTATAATGAAAGCTTTAAATTTCTAGAAAATTAATAAAATAAAACCTTTTCCTAGTTTATTTATTAATATTTTTAAATATTTAATAGAACAAAGTGTTAAAATGTTTAATGAAGGTATTAAAACTGTAATATATTTAACTTTTTTTAACTTTCTGAAATCGATACATTTTTTTATTTGTTTAAATAGGAATATTATCTATTTTTTGTCTTTTTTTAAATTTAGTTTCAAAATTTTCAATCAGATTATTTATAAATATTTTTTTGTAAAAAATGCAAATTTTTTCATTAAAGAAAATACTTTTTGCTAGCAAAAACTGTTTCAAACTATTTTTCTAAGTAAGAAAAAAGATAATTTATTAAAGAAAAATTTACAAAATTTAAATAAAATTGCTTTAAAAAAATATATAAATAATGTCGTCATATTAATGTTACAAACTTTTTCTTCTAACAAATGAAAGTAAAGTTTTAAGGAAAATGTTTTCAAAAGTTAAAGAAAAGAGGGTTTACGAAAACATATTTACTAAATAGTGTAGTTGTAAAAATATTTACTTTTAATTTATTTTATTTTTTTGGCTAATTACAAAAGCTATATATCAAATTTTAATTTCTTTTATAAATGAAAGCTTTAAATTTCTAGAAAATAATAAAATAAAACCTTTTCCTAGTTTATTTATTAATATTTTTAAATATTAATAGAACAAAGTGTTAAAATGTTTAATGAAGGTATTAAAACTGTAATATTTTAACTTTTTTTAACTTTCTGAAATCGATACATTTTTTTATTTGTTTAAATAGGAATATTATCTATTTTTTGTCTTTTTTTAAATTTAGTTTCAAAATTTTCAATCAGATTATTTATAAATATTTTTTTGTAAAAAATGCAAATTTTTTCATTAAAGAAAATACTTTTTGCTAGCAAAAACTGTTTCAAACTATTTTTCTAAGTAAGAAAAAAGATAATTTATTAAAGAAAAATTTACAAAATTTAAATAAAATTGCTTTAAAAAAATATATAAATAATGTCGTCATATTAATGTTACAAACTTTTTCTTCTAACAAATGAAAGTAAAGTTTTAAGGAAAATGTTTTCAAAAGTTAAGAAAAGAGGGTTTACGAAAACATATTACTAAATAGTGTAGTTGTAAAAATATTTACTTTTAATTTATTTTATTTTTTTGGCTAATTACAAAAGCTATATATCAAATTTTAATTTCTTTTATAAATGAAAGCTTTAATTTCTAGAAAATTAATAAAATAAAAACTTTTCCTAGTTTATTTATTATATTTTTAAATATTTAATAGAACAAAGTGTTAAAATGTTTAATGAAGGTATTAAAACTGAAATATATTTAACTTTTTTTAACTTTCTGAAATCGATACATTTTTTTATTTGTTTAAATAGGAATATTATCTATTTTTTGTCTTTTTTTAAATTTAGTTTCAAAATTTTCAATCAGATTATTTATAAATATTTTTTTGTAAAAAATGCAATTTTTTTCATTAAAAAAATACTTTTTGCTAGCAAAAACTGTTTCAAACTATTTTTCTAAGTAAGAAAAAAGATAATTTATTAAAATAAATTTTACAAAATTTAAATAAAATTGGTCTAAATATATATATATAAATAATGTCGTCATATTAATGTTACAAACTTTTTTTTAACAAATGAAAGTAAAGTTTTAAGGAAAATGTTTTCAAAAGTTAAAGTACAGAGGTTTTACGAAAACATATTTACTAAATAGTGTAGTTGTAAAAATATTTACTTTTGATTTATTTTAGTTTCTTCTATATTTTTGGTTAATTACAAAAGATATATATTACATTTTAATATTTTTATAAATGAAAGCTTTAAATTTCTAGAAACTTGATAAAATAAAACCTTTTCATAGTTTATTTATTATATTTTTAAATGTTTAATAGGACAAAGTGTTAAAATGTTTAATGAAGGTATTAAAACTGAAATATATTTAAATTTTTTTAACTTTCTGAAATCGATATATATTTTTATTTATTTAAATAGGAATATTATCTATTTTTTACCTTTTTTTAAATTTTGTTTCAAAATTTTCAATCAGATTTTTTATATATATTTTTTATAAAAAATGCAAATTTTTTCATTAAAAAAATACTTTTTACTAGCAAAAACTGTTTCAAACTATTTTTCTAAGCACGAAAAAAGATAACTTATTAAAGAAAAATTTACAAAATTTAAATAAAATTGGTTTAAAAATATATATAAATAATGTCGTCATACTAATGTTACAAACTTTTTTTTCTAACAAATGAAAGTAAAGTTTTAAGGAAAATGTTTTCAAAAGTTAAAAGAACAGAGTGTATAACCAGTGAAGAGTGGTCACTTACAACACAACAACACAAAAAGAAGAATAACTTAACTTAATCAAACAATAAACTGCATTAACCACAAGTAAAGACACTAAGAACACAAGCAATTAAAAGACAGAACAAAAGAGCAAGATACACAAAGAGATGATTTCCAAGATTGCAGTATATTGATTTCTCAATATTCTATTACAAGTGTTACAAAGCATAAAGGAAAGTTACAAGAACATGAGATACTTATACTACATCCTACAGCCGGCCATACTTTGAAAACCAGCCAGATACAATTGACTAGACACAACACAAAATCAATTGTAGAGTCAAAAAGGCAGATTGCTTTTTGACTTTGTGACTATGACATGCCATAGCTCACATCCTTATCTCTTACAAAAAGGATAAACTATATGAAGTAGAAAGTTACAGACTCAAGACCTTAATGTACAGTTACCAAAAGCATGGACCTTTTCACTAACTCATCTAAGTTGGTGACTTTACAGGGTTGTAGCGGAAAGGAGTCCTACTTTATAAAAAATTACATAACATAAAGCATGTTATTAAAAGTCTTCGGAAGAAATCTGTCTTCAAGAGTTGAGCTTCGGAAGACTATGTCTCTGAACCTTCGAAAGACTTCATCTTTGGTTTTGGAAGATATTGGTCTTGGCTTCGGAAGATTTCACACTTAGAATATTTCTATTGCTTGTGTGAAACTTCTGAAGCATTCTTCTTCAGTACTGTGTGCATGCAAGCAGAAAGACTTTGAGTGTTTCATTGCTTCAACCTCTTCATATAATCTCTACAAACTCCCCTAGGCTGATGATACCAAAAAACCTTTAAGACTTCAGATATCAACAGTCCTCGTCAGGATAATAACCAGCCTTTCCTTCATGAGATGATCAGGATCCTTCAGACTATCAAAGTGTCTTCTCATATCAACGAGATCATGTAAAGGAAGATTAAACATGTCATTCCATGTGTAGACATTCTCAATTCCATGATCTCTAATGACATGCCACCTTTTTGGATTTGTAGTGTATGTCCAGAGGATGGGTCTTTCTGATGCTAGAAGAGCTATTGGAATGGGAGATGATGGAGCATCCTCTGGCTGCACATCCTCAGGATGTTCTGACTCATCCAATGATGTGATTTGAAGATGGTGGAGATGACATGGCCCTTGGTATCCCTTCCTCAAACAAACTCTGTATTAAGGAGTCTATAGAGTCCATATCAATACGAACTTGAGGAAGTTGTTGAGTGTGCATAATTGCAAGTGAGGATGGTGAGTCCTCAATGTCCACACTCTCTGAAAAACTCCCAGGTTCTATGATTGTAATGACTTTCTCCCCTTTTTTGGTAGCATCACCCACTTGCATAGGTATGCTAGGAGTTAGGTCAATCATATCCACAGGTTCTTGTGTTCCTGGTTGAGCTCTTCTTAAAGGTCTCCCATCTAGTTTGTCCTTAAGATATGAAATCTCACGTTGCTGATCAGTGGCCTTATTTTGCAAGGTAGTCACTTGAGATTCAAGGTGACTAACCTTGGAGACTAAATAGGTGCATGTTTTAGATAGTTTTTGCACCTTTAGTCTTAGATTACCCTCATCTTTATTAGAAGAATCATTGGGGGATGAGATGATTGGATCAGAGTCCTCTCTCTCATCACCAGCTTGAGGTTCTTGGCTGCTGGATTTTCTCTGCTAACTAGAAACCTCAGTTGAGATGTTAGTGGGCTGAGTTGCCATGGTCGAGGTCTTAATGATGTAATCACTTTCCAAAGTGAGAGCCTTTTCCATATAGACATCCTGAACAGGTTCAGGAGTGTCCACCTCAGTAGTAGGTGATTGATGTGGGCTAGAAATAGGAGCCTTAGAAGCACTCATCTATCTTTGAATAGGGGAAAAGAAAAGAGAATCATGGTCCTCACTGAAACCTAGATCTTCATCAATGTAAAAGTCAAGGTTGGGGATTGGTTGGTTTAGATCTAAAGGCTGGGGATGGTAACTGTCCCCTGAAGGTTGATCTAAAGTGATGGCTTAAGGCAGTTGGCTTATGAGCACATCAGGCTGAGCATGAGGAACCTCAGCACTGATCATTGAAGTAATGGGAGTGGTCTGCTCCTCAGGAGAAGTGGGAGCTCTAATGTCCACTTCTTCCTGTGTGGGTGAGTGTATAGGGGCCTCCACAGACTGAATAGTCTGACTAGGGGTTCGTTTGGATTTTCTTTGGTAGGTGAGTGTGATTTGTGGCTGTTGAGGAGGTTGGGATGTAGAAGGTGTGGGTTCAACACTAGCTGGTGCTGCTAGGTTGTCACCTAGAGCAATGAGCTCTAACATTTTTGGGACCAGGGCTGTTTCTACCCTAGAGAAGCCAACAGTGGGCTTTCTCAAGATTTTAAAGATGTCGGGCTTCATCTGTCCCAATTTAAGAATATTACCTGTTCCCCTTAATTGTGAGCCTAGTTCACAATTAAGAATGTATTGAAGATATCTAGGGAACATGTAATACTCTAAAGAGTCCAATTTTCCAAGCAGATTAGTATAAACAAACTGAGAATACCTAAATTTGACTCCCTGAACCATCCCATGGACAATGAAAGAGAGATCTTCAGGAATCTAGTCCCATCCACCATGCTTGTTTGATAAGTTGTGGATAACCACATAGTGCAAGAATTTCTATTAGGATGAGACCTTCCTTTTCTTGAAGGTCTTGATAGAATAGTCTCCCTCATTACTCATCTACTCAAAGGAATGATTTACAGCTTCCTTTGGGAAAAACACCTCACCTTCTTCATCATCTAGCTGAAGATGCATGTTGATGATGGCCGAAGTGATGAAGATTGTTCTCCCTTGCACTATGGCAGATAGTACCTTTTCCCCATCCATTTTGACCTCTTGGCAGGTCTTCCAGAATTCTAGCAAATGATCCTCATAAAGTGGAGGATCAATGGTTAAGGAGATGAAGTAGTTCGACAGAGCTAAGAAACAGCAAACCTTTGAGAAATGAGGATCTTTCTTAGAGCTTAAAAGAGCAACCTGGTTATGTTTCCTGTGTAACTACATGGTAAAGTTCGGGTCATTTTGGTGATGAGGTTGGCCATTTGGAGAGAGCTTAAGGATGAAGAAAGATGAAAGAAAGTGATTTCAGAGAGAAATTTGGGGTTTTTGGTTTGGAGGGAAGAAGCAGATGATAGAAAGAGGGGGAAACCATTGGGTTATATGTGAAAAAGGATTTCAAATAATGTTTAGTGAAAGAGGATAAACTTTGTAATCCGAATGGCGGTCCCACCTCTGAAAAAGTAGTTTACGTTTGCTCAAAAAGTAATTTTCTTGGAAGTCGAAAGCTTCCGAAGGTAAATTATCCTCGGAAGTTTTAATGAAAAGGCTTCCGAAGCTAAAATGACTTGGGAAGATTTTCCTAAGAGTTGTGAAAGTTTTGCTTCGGAAGAAAGATTAAGACTTGAATGGTTTTTCCAAAAGAACAAAGCTTCCGACAGTTAATTTGCTTCGGAAGAAAATGGTCCTTGAAAATAGATAAGTGTCTGAGACAAGTACTTAAGCTTCGGAAGATATTTCAGAAATTTCTTCCGAAGGTAAATTTCTTAGACAGTTATTTGTTTTGAAGGCATGATTTTCTTCCGAAGATAAAAGTATATCTTTCGAAGGATCAAAATTTTTCAGAAATCTAAAGAAAGTCTTCAAAAAGATTTTCATCCAACGAAAACAAGAGCTTATGGAAGTGATGAACTAGACAACATAGGACACACATATTTTAAGAAATAATAAGAATTGGTTTTAAGAAAAACCTACTCAAAGTTTATCATTCCAATAGCTGATACAAGTTATGTAAATCTCTGCTCATCAAAAGATTTTGTAAAAAGATCAGCATATTGTTCATTTGTGTGGACTTTGACTAGTTTAATTAATCCCTTTTCATAATTATCTCTTATTAAATGATACCTGATGTTGATGTGTTTGGTCCTTGAGTGCTGCACATGATTCACTGTGATTGAGATATCACTATTGTTGTCTATGTGAATGGGAGTCTCCTTGAAGTTTGACCTAGAGTCCAGCATCGGATTCTGAATCCAAAGCACTTGAGCACAGCAGCTTGCAGCAGCAATGTATTCAACTTCAGCAGTTGATGTAGAGACACATGATTGTTTCTTGCATTGCCATAAGACAACCCTTCCACCAAGAAATTGACATCTCCCAGATGTAGACTTTGCAGTCATGTTGCAACCACCATAATCACTATCTATATATGCATCCAGATTAAAGATAGAATTCTTAGGATACCATTAACCAAGTGTTAAAGCACCTTTAAGGTATCTTAGAATCCTTTTAACAGTGATAAGGTGAGACATCTTAGGGTTGGGTTAATATCTTGCACAGATGCAAGTGGCAAACATGATATCAGGCCTGCTAGCAGTAAGATACATAAGAGACCCAATCATAACCCTCTATAACTGTTCATCTACACACTCCCCCTCAAGATCAGGTCCAAGGGAGTGGTTTCTAGCTATGGGTGTCATAGAAATCTTACAACCAGTCATGTTGAACCTTTTAAGTATGTCCTGAACATACTTTGACTGACTAATGAAGATGCCATCTTCAACTTTCTTCACTTGAATTCCCATAAAGAAATTGAGTTCCCCCATGGCACTCATTTCAAATCTGTCTTTCATCAACTTCTCAAAGTCTTTGCAGAGCTTTGGATTAGTTGAACCAAAGATGATGTCATCCACATATACTTGAAATAGCAATATGTCTTTTCCTTGTTCTTTGTTGAAGAGAGTTCCATCTATAGTACCTCTCCTGTATCCATATTTAAAAGATACTCAGATAGTGTCTCATACCATTTCCTGGGTGCCTGATGCAGCCTATAGAGAGCTTTGTCAAGCTTGCAGACATAATCAGGATGACCAGGATCTACAAAACCAGGTGGCTGTTTGACATAAACCTCTTCATCTACCACTCCATACAAAAAGGCACACTTCACATCAAGTTGAAAGACTTTGAAGTTCTTGGATGCAGCAAATGCCAGGAATATCCTAACAGCTTCTAATCTTGCCACTGGAGCAAAGACATCAGTGTAGTCAATCCCTTCTTCTTGTGTGTATCCTTGAACACCCAATCTAGCTTTGTTCTTGATGATGATGCCTCTATCATCTTTCTTGTTCCTAAACACCCATTTGGTTCCAAGTTTAGTCTTCCCAGAAGGAAGAGGACAAAGGTTCCAAACTTTCTACCTTTTGAATTAAAGCAGCTCTTGTTACATAGCTTCAACCTAACTTCCATCCTTTAGAGCTTTATCAACTTTCTTTGGCTCTATCTAGGATAGAAAACAAGAGTGAAGACAAACATTTGCTTCATGGGTTTGTCCTCTTGTCTTTACTCCTGAGACAACATCTCTAATGATGTTTGTGGTAGGGTGAGACTTGTGGATCCTAAGCTGAGGGATCATAGCAAGTTGTTGAGAAAGATCTAAATTAGAGAAATTTAGATCTGGCATGGATGTTTCTCCCACCGCATCAGCACACTTTTCAAGTGAAACTTGATCCAAGCAGTGTGTGACATCATTGATGTTCTTATCAATGGTGTGGTTAGTGACATCAAGAAATTCATGGTCACTGTCACCACCACCATTGTTATCTTCCACAGTTCAGGTGTTCTTATCTGGTTGTAGAGCCTCTGAGCTGGATTTTGAAGGCATACGAGATGTATCAGCTGAATTTGTTATTGTTGTACTGACAGAAACCTCATTTGTAGAAGTGGTTCCAACTGGAGCTGAAGATATATGTCTTGAGGATCTTCCTAGCTTAAATCTTGGATCAGGATCATCTGTATTTAAATTTGCTGCAGATCCTGAATCATTCTCAAAAGATTTGTTAAAACAGTTGGTAACCAAATCAAGATCAAATAACCAATCTGGACCAGAATCAGCAACACAGGGTGTGTGTTCATTGAAAGTCACATTGGCTGACTCCTCAACAATTCTAGTTCTGAGATTGTACACTCTATAGGCCTTAGCTTGGGAAGAGTATCCAATAAAGTGTCCATCATCTAATTTCTCAGCAAACTTGGCAATTTGATCTTTGGTATTCAAGATGGTGCAAGGACATCCAAATGACCTGAGAAAGCCAATGAAAGGTTTCCTCTCATGCCAAAGTTCATAAGGAGTCTTACCATGAGTCTTGACTTACCATGAGTCTTGACCTGAGAAAGGCAATTTGTTCATTTGTGTGGACTTTGACTAGTTTAATTAATCCCTTTTCATAATTATCTCTTATTAAATGATACCTGATGTTGATGTGTTTGGTCCTTGAGTGCTGCACATGATTCACTGTGATTGAGATATCACTATTGTTGTCTATGTGAATGGGAGTCTCCTTGAAGTTTGACCTAGAGTCCAGCATCGGATTCTGAATCCAAAGCACTTGAGCACAGCAGCTTGCAGCAGCAATGTATTCAACTTCAGCAGTTGATGTAGAGACACATGATTGTTTCTTGCATTGCCATAAGACAACCCTTCCACCAAGAAATTGACATCTCCCAGATGTAGACTTTGCAGTCATGTTGCAACCACCATAATCACTATCTATATATGCATCCAGATTAAAGATAGAATTCTTAGGATACCATTAACCAAGTGTTAAAGCACCTTTAAGGTATCTTAGAATCCTTTTAACAGTGATAAAGTGAGACATCTTAGGGTTGGGTTAATATCTTGCACAGATGCAAGTGGCAAACATGATATCAGGCCTGCTAGCAGTAAGATACATAAGAGACCCAATCATAACCCTCTATAACTGTTCATCTACACACTCCCCCTCAAGATCAGGTCCAAGGGAGTGGTTTCTAGCTATGGGTGTCATAGAAATCTTACAACCAGTCATGTTCAACCTTTTAAGTATGTCCTGAACATACTTTGACTGACTAATGAAGATGCCATCTTCAACTTTCTTCACTTGAATTCCCATAAAGAAATTGAGTTCCCCCATGGCACTCATTTCAAATCTGTCCTTCATCAGCTTCTCAAAGTCTTTGTAGAGCCTTGGATTAGTTGAACCAAAGATGATGTGTAGATACATGTGTCCCTAGTTTCTGAACTTAATATAATATGTCTTTATTGTCTTACACATATGTAATTGAACGGGTACTTAATGAAATACAATATGTGGTTGTGCTTATAATGTTGAATATTTCATTGCTTGGTACATTATAACTCTTATTGAACTAATTATATAACTTTGTGGTTGTTTGCATAGATCTTATTAAATGATAAGAAATATGTTAAACTTAATCATGTGAAGTTCTCATGCCATTGGCCCATGCTAATGGACCATACGCATGAACAACTTCATGCTAATGAACCAGTCGTACAAATGAACCAGGAAACTGGATCAGTCATATGATTGAAACATGAGATTGACTCAGTCGCACGACTGAACACTCAAGCGTGCGAATGGATCAACCTCATGACTCAATCACACGACTGAACCATGCAAATGGTCCAGTCGCATGATTGACAAACCCTAACCAATAAATACCACTTAAATCATGGAAAAACAAGACACTTTGAATAATTCAATACCTACACGTACCCTATCCGTCCAGAGACCTCTAGCAACCTGTTCCAACTTCATAGATCGCAGTAGATCGATTGCTAATCGTTCTTAACATTTAGATTCAATCTTTAATTGATTCTACGTGCGTTCTCACTGATTGGATCGCCAATCAAATAGGATTCCGTACTATTTGATTCGGTACACGCATAAATCTGTTAGTATTCGTCTAGTACACGATCCTAACATGTGGTATTAGAGCCCTGGCTCTAGATTTACATGTGATTCAATCGTATTGATATAAAAATTCTGTTTTTACACTCAAAAACACAATCTTTTGTGTCAAATCTGGTTTTAGACGTCTCCTGATCGTAAAGTTTAGTTTTTCCGGCATACGGCAGTTAGGGTTAGCAAGAAATTCGTGTTTTTGCATTCAAACACCTTAAACCTACGAATTTTCGAAATCCAGCAGGTTCAGTCGCCCGATTGACTTAATCGCACGACTGAGTTCATACGCATCCCCCATACCCACGATTGGACTCATTCGTACTTCCATTCATACGACTGAGAAGTCTATTCGCATTGTTCAACCGCATTAGTTCATTCACCCGACTGAGTCATCCGCATTAGTTCAAGCGTACGATTGAACCATCCGCATAGTTCAATCGCCCGAATAGCCTAATCGCACACCTTCATTCGCACGAATAAAACAGATTGATTTAAAGTTAAAATTTATAGCAATATAGGACCAATACTCAGCATTCATAACAGGGAGAGACTCATGTATTTAGAATTTACTGCTACTGGAGAATGAAGTGGGAAATCATAACAAACCCCCAAAGCTTATCACTTTAGATTAATACCCATAATGGAAACAACGTTTTGAGATCTACTTAAATGGAGTAGATCCTAATCTGTGGGAATCTATAGAGACGGGGTACAGCATGCCAGTAGGAGCTAATGGTGTCAAACTCACACTAGGTGGCATCATTAAAGGCCGTAAAGGCTAAGGCTTTAAAGAAGGAGCTTGACAACTTATCCTCGATGGGAAAAGAAAGTTTAGATGATGTTATCGATAGGTTCTACCACTTGATGAGTGAGATGCACACTCATGGAGTATCGACTCCAATGGAGGACAAAGTGTCTAACTTTGCAGATGGGCTGTCGGAGAAATGAGTTTCATTTGTCTCCAACCTCAGACAAAATGGTATGCTAACGAAGTTAGATATCAATGACTTCATTCTGAAACTAAGAGAAGAAGAACTGAGGATGAAACAGAGCTCAAAAGTCTTCCTATGATCAGAATCCAGCACTGTACAACGTCACTCCACAAGCAAAAAAATCTGGAGCACCTCTTCAGAAAACTTTTGTATCAAGCTCGGCTGGTCCTTCTCAAGCCTCTACTTCAGGGTCAGACATGTCAGGGTCGTTTGGTACCCAATACATCGTACCTGAGGCTAATGCAGCAAAACTAAAGACCGAGGATTTTGGTAATGTGATAGTTGAGGTAGCTAAAGAACACATGGACCTTTTAGTTAGGGTAGCCCACTCCTATGATGGACTAATTGCTGGTAAAATTGGGAACTGCCATCTGGCAGATGAGGATTACAAGCAGGTGGACGAGACAGAGCTCGAACGGATGGACATAATGTGGGCCTTAGGAAGTGTTGTTCGGAGAGCTAAGAAGTTTGTCAAGAAAACCGGACAGAACTTGATTGCAACTAAGGACACTATGTTTGGTTTCGACAAGACAAAGGTGACCTGTTTTAATTGTGGCGAGAAAGGACACTTCAAATGGGAGTGTGTGAAGCCAAAGAAGACTGGCAATGGGAATCCTTTCTCCTCCTTCAATTGTCAGGATGAACCCACTAGCAGTCCTACTTCGTCAAGCAAGGATCCCAAAGCCTTGACTGCTCATGATGATGAAGGACAGGACTGGAGCTTTCGGTTTGTCTCACTGGGAGAATCCAATATCGCTAATGTAGAGGATATAGATGATGATTCTGCTAGTGAAGGAGATATGCAGTCGAACTCGCGATGTCAAACACAGAAGAGACTGCACCAGTGGTCAAGTACCTACCTGAAGAAGGGAAAACTGCAACAACGTCAGAATCACCAGCACCAGAAACACTAGACTCTGCTTTGATGGCTGATTCATGAGAACCCTCTCAGGTAACTAGTACTGACCAACTTTTCAATAATCATGCTTCTTCTGATTGTAATAAATTTAGGGAAAGCATTGATTTAAAATTTTCTAGGTTATTAGATTATAATGATAACTTAGTAAAGGACTTAGAACTATGCAGTGAAGCTAACAGAGTTCTAAAACAAAATGAGCATAGTTAAAAGAAAAGATAGACCTTTTGAACAAACAACTTAGGAAACCGAAGTTGTAGCTTTTAACCAATCAAATGATATTAAGTTCTATCTTAACTCCCTAGAGGACACTAAGAAACAAAAGGCAGTTCTAGAAGTAGAAGTTAATTCCTTAAAACAAAAACTACATAGTTGGACCAGTTCTTCACACATAGTCCAACACTTAGTGAGAGAGCGTAATAATGGGGAGGGATTGGGTTATAAAGTGGTTTACCACCACATGAGACCTTGATGAATACTAAAAGTAAATCAATTAATAACAATCCAATCAAGGATCATGTGGTGTCCACTCCTCTTGTAAGTGATCCAGATTCCACATGTACATCAAATGAATCTGGTACTAAACAACAGGAGGCCACTTCAAAGGAAACAGGTAAAATGCCTTGTGTTAATCTGGACAAAGAGTTCGAAAAGGTTAGTATAAGTCTGGTTCAACAACTGTCAAATCTGAACCTAAAAGGACCTATAATATTAACCAATCACGTTCATCATGTCAAAGTCTAGAAAATAGAAAAGGAAAAGATGTTAAAAATGTTAAAGCAGTTAACTTTGTTAAACCAGAAAAAACATCTAAACAAGAAGAGTCAAAACTCAAATAGGGTAAGTTCACCGGGGTGTCACATACATCTCCATAAAAACAGTTAAATCGTAAAGTCGAAAGTAGATCATGCTATAGCTTTGGAGAGTATGGACTCATTGCGTCTCACTGTCCTTACTATCATACACCGAGGAGGAAGTTGAACTTCCTGAACAAAAACCTAGCTCTTTTAAGAGGAACTCAGTGACACCACCTAAAAGAGATAGTGAACTAAAGTTCAACACATTAGCCAGTCGTCTGTTTATCACAAACAGGCCTTACACAAAGCTGGCTTATGGAAGGAAAAATTAACCTCATTGTCTGATAATGAGAACAAGAATACATTTGAGCTTCCCTCACCCTCGAATGGTCAATGGGTTACATTTATGAAGTGTGATGCCTGTGGGAAACCCAAGCAATGAAGGCTTGGGTCCGTAACATGAACTAATATTTTCAACTGAATATGCAGGGTGTTCGCTATAGTGCTAAAACCAACATGTGGATTATAGATAGCGGAGCATCCAGGCATATGACAAGGAACAGGGCTCTCTTATCAAACGTCAAACAAATAAAAGGAGGTCATGTTTTGTTTGCTGGAAACAAAGGTGGGTACATCACAGCTCAAGGGGAAGTAGGTAATCAGAAAGTGAAGTTTGACAAGGTAAACTATGTTCAACAACTTCAAAATAACTTGCTTTTTGTTTCTCAAATCTGTCATAAAGGGTTTAAGGTAGTTTTTGACAACAAAAAGTGCTATGTCCTGAAAAGGGACTATGTCATCCCGGAGGATCAAGTCTTAATGTCTGCCTAAAGATATGAGGAGCTTTATGTCTTGGATCTATCAATGGCCTCCACAATGGATCATGAAGTTCAGTGCTTCTTGTCAAAAGCATTCCATCTCCTAGCATAGGAGAATGGGACACATTAATCCATGAAAGATGAATCACTTGATCCAGAATGATCTAGTGAGATGAGTTAACGTCAAAACTTCCAACTTCCAGATTTCTGTGTTGCGTGCAAGAAGGGCCAACAGACGAAAAAGTCTCATAAGGAAAAGAAAGTTAATTCTATCAAACTTCCTCTTGAACTTTTTCACATGGATTTTTTGGTCCAGTCAGTACAAGAAGCATCACAGGCGACTTGTACTGCTATGTAGTTATGATGACTACTCAAGATTCTTGTTAGGATCAGTGATCTATGTTTGATTGAGTAGAGAGTATAGCAGCGGAATTCTAACAATGAATTAGCCAATTCACAAGAACAAAAAGATATTCATGTAAGAACAAAAACGGTTATAGATAGGGAGAATTCTGCAGATATATTTCATTCAATATTCGCTTTCGTGGTAACAGAATGTCACAATTACAATTAGGTCGACACCTCTATATAAGAGATGTGACGTCTGCTGATGTCACTTGATAGTGACATCTAACAAAATTTATCACAAACTACTGATAGTTAACACAACTACTGAAGATGTCAAACAGCTGACATCTTCTTACAAAAATGCTAAGTGTTAACTATTATTACAACTACTGAAAAGAAACTACTGAAACAATAACAATTGAAGAACATACTCTTCAGTTGTTTTACAAATATTGAAACAAAGAAACTACTGAAAGGTAAACCATCACAACTACTGAAGAAGACCTCTTCAGCTGTTGTGACAACGTCTGATACTTTGTCTTCAGCACTTGTGTCTTCAGACTTGTGTCTTCAGACTTTGTCTTCAGCACTTGTGTCTTCAGACTTTGTCTTCAGCACTTGTGTCTTCAGACTTTGTCTTCAGCACTTGTGTTCAGACTTTGTCTTCAGCACTTGTCTTCAGATTTTGTCTTCAGCACTTGTCTTCAGACTTTGTCTTCAGCACTTGTCTTCAGACTTTGTAATCAGCTGTTGTCTTCAGCTGTTCTGGTCTTCAGTAGTTGTTGTGACGTCTTATGGGACTTAAAGGTTTTTTTGATCCGGCTCATTGGTTCTTTTGGTCCAACAAATCCCCCTGAACCAATGCAGCCAAAACCTTTAACTTTATTAAGGTCCCACTTATTGTTGGCAGAATGGTTGGTCTTTTTCCTTCTTGATCAGTTGAGAAGATGACCCATATAAGCACTGGCCTGGAAATGAGTCTCTAAGATTTGGTTGGCAATGTATGGATGGGAGCTCTGTATTGGGGAATTGGACACTGAGCTGTTCCCCCATCCATGAGACTCACTTCCCATGTATAAGCCTATAGGATTCTCTAGTGTATGCTCTGAGAAACATGATTTGTTCTTCCATGGTCAGGTTCTCGGCTTCACCATCAAACAATCCTTCTCGCCCATACAGCTCTGAGATGTACTTGGCCTGTTTACCATTTTTGAGCTCAACTGTGTAATCTGTCGGTATGCAAACTCATCAGGATGAGTCCCTTCAAGTAACAGACTGAGCTCATTTTGTTTGAAGTTCTCAAGCCTCTTGTAGACTAACCCCTTTTTAATAATTCTATTCTCTAACATCTTTTGGGGTGGTTGTTTAGTCTCATAGGCCTTCTTGAAGTCTTATACAATCTCCCAGGGTGATACTACAAGGACCACTGTGATCTCTTCATCTACGATCCTTTTGACTTGGCCCTTGTATCTCAAAGGAATGTCTTTCTTTACAATCCTGTGAGCCACCCTAGGATCAGGCCATACTCTCACCTTTTCCTTCTGATATTGAAATGTGTTGGCAAGGGTGTACAACCTCAGAGCTTCTTTTCATACTAATAATTGATGACGAAGCAGCATAAGTTTTGTCAATGCTTTTCAGCATTTCATCATCATGAAGTTTTGCTGTTGTTCTTCTTCAATCTTTACTCTCACAGCTTCCATCTGTGAGGTGGGAGTGATGGGCATGGGTTTGGCTTTCGCCAATGTTAGAACTGCAGACAGAGGCACCCTATCTTCTTCCACATCATCATCATCATCTTCTTCTTCTAGCCTCAACACCCTTCTCTTCTTTTAGGTGCATCATCGGCTGTTGGTTAGATGGTAAGGGAGTTGGTTTTGTGGGTTGTGGTTGTGGTGTTTTGGAGAGGGAATGTTGACAGGCTGAGTTAGCATTTTGGAGGTGAGTGTTGCTTTTGAGTATTTGGCTAGCTCAGTCCTGCTCCCTGCTCTGCTTCATTCAAAGCTTCAATAACAAGTCCCTTAGTATATGCTTCAGATGAACAGATCTTGGTGGTGACTGCCAAGATACTGTCCCTGGACCAAGCTTTGATTTCGATCATTGATCTTCCCAGATATTTTGCAATAAATCTAATCATGATCTCAAGCCTTTCTCTTTCTAACACTTCATAACTTGCCCATCTATTCTGGATTTCTTCAATCTCTAATCGTCGAATCTCAGAGTCAAGTTTATCGGTGTCATGGCCTTGCCTAAACAGCTGATCAATGATGTTGTCCATTGATCTGCTGTGTTTGGCATCAGCCTCTTTATCAGTAGCTGCAAGGCTTTCTCTTTTTCCTTCTCTTTATCAGTCTCCACATTCAACTCCAACTCCTTTTCCACTGCTTCTTTCCCTTCGTTTCTTTCTCCTTATCTTTCCTCTGTACTCCTCTTTCTTTTTCCTTTCACTGACTTAATCTCCCCTTTTTTGGTTGCATGGTTGCAAGGGGTTGATTACAGAAAGTTGTTGCCCACAACCTCCTCTATCAATGGGTGTATTACTGAGGAAAGCCTCTCATCAATGGCTTTGATCACGATGTCAGTGATTATGGGTGTGATGAGAGGGCGGGAATTTTGAAGGATAGCAACTATTTGCTCAGGAGGGTTCTGTTCCTGAGAAATAGTGCCAGAAGCAGAGGCAGGTGGCTTAGTTGTTGGGAGTGGCTCAGTGTTTAGGAGACCTTCAGATGAAGGTGCCATCTGTGAGGTGGTAAAGGCAGATGGTCTTTGTTCCTTAGATGTTTTGGCAAGCAGCTTTTGAGTCTGCTCACCTCCTCTTCAGGATGGTGTTTTGGGCGATTACATCGTAAAAGAAGCCCAGGTCATCATCAGTAGATACTGAATCACCTGACCTCCTGATAGGATCAGGATGAACATGCACTGAGTGTAGCTCAGTTGTAGCATGTGCCCCTTTGTCTTGGAACTGGGGACTTCCTGCCTCAGGACTGTGTCCGTCATCAGCAGTTGCCTCTGGTAAGGTCTTAGTAATGGTACCAACTATAACCTGATCATATGCTGACGCAGGAGAAGTGGCCGCCTCACTAGAAGTTCCAATCTCCATTGCTACACTAGGAGAAGGAACATTGTAACCCCTATGCTGTGGGTTCTCAGCTGCACTTTGGTCCTCCCCCTCAATGGTAGAAGTGTTCCCAGTAGTAATTGGTATCTGGGGAGGGGGTGAGGAGTGCAACTGAGTCAGTACTTGTGCAACAAGTAATGTAGGACTTTGGGGGGCGGTTGCATGGGGAGATGGGGTAAAAGCAGTCTGCACCTGGGGAGGATGGTGCTCTTCAATGGCAATCTCCTCAAATGAGGAAGATCCCAGATTGGTGGGTACCCCTTCTGAGGTTGCTGCAGGCTCTTTTTGAGAGGAATCCTGAGCGGCTGTGGCTGGGAGAGTCCTTATATCCACTAGGGGGTTATAACCAGTGGATGTAGTCTGCGTTTGTGTTGCAGGGGCATCCTCAGGGGACTCATTTCCCTGAGTAGCCTTTTTGGTTTTCTTTTTAGTGGGTTGGTGGGACTTTTGATTTGGAGGTGGTGGCTGTGGGTTCCAGCTGCGTGGGTTTGCGCAGCTTGGCAACCATTTTGAGTGATTGGTCAGAGTTGTGCGGGAGTATACTTCAGGCAATACAGCCATAGCAGGGACTCCCAGGCCAACAAGTCCCTCAGCTTGAAGCTGGTTTGCAATTATGGCCATTATGAACCGAGGATATAATATCCAACGGTTAGCAGTTTGTTTTTGAGCCATATCCTTGAGCTCTGAAAATAGTATTTCCGAAAAATTTAAAGGTTGTTGCTCAAGGATGGAGTACATTACCTGCTGCCACCTTGTAGACATTTGATCCCAAGAGGAAGTCTTAGGAGCCAAACAGACATTTACCATGTGAAATATGAGACGTTCAGCATCATGGAAATGTTTCTTCAGTATGGTGGAGGCACTAAGGTTTCCTGATATCCACGGTGGGCAAGGATAAATCAGTTGTGCCCTTTGGATATCCAGCAGGAGAAGTGGCATCATCCAGGTGTAGGGTTTGACGAAGTATATCGGGAGTGGTGACCATTGGTGGTTGTTGATGACGACCGGAGAGATTCTGTGTTGTTCTCCCCAGTGGTGAGGGTGACGTTCATCCAAAAGGTTAAGGGATTCGGCATGAAGGATTGGATTGAGAAGAAAGGCCGTTTTGTAGGGTGACTGGACCATAAGATCAATAGCATTATCGAACTTAGCCCATAATGGCGATTTGGTGAGGTAAGCTACACAGTTGTGTCGCGGTTGAGCTGCATGGACGCCATTAATGAGAGAGAAGTTTTGGACAGATGAACGTTAGGTTTGAAGAAGATGAGGCTCTGAAGGATTAGGTCGGGATATTTATAAGGTACGGGTTAGAAAACGACTGAAGGGTTTGGTGTTAGTCATCAGTAGTTTTAAACGACTGTTGACATGGTATTACCCTTTCAGACGTTGAAACAGCTAAAGTCGTGGTTTTAGGCATCAGTAGTTAGAAAACTACTGAAGACCATGGTTTGACTTCAGATGATAAAACAACTGAAGACTTGGTATCAGTCATCAGTAGTTGGCAAACTACTGAAGACATTGGTTTTGTCAGCAGTTGTAAATAGCTGAAGACTTGGTGTTAGTCTTCAGTAGTTGTGAAACTACTGAAGACATGGCTTTGTCATCAGTTGTTGAAAACAGCTGATGACTTGGTATTAGGCATCAGTAGTTGTGAAACTACTGAAGACATGGTTTTGTCATCAGTTGTTTAGGATGAAACAGCAGTTGTAGAAACAACTGAAGAGAAAGTTCTCTTCAGTAGTTTTCGTCAATTCATAGCCTTCAACTATTTCAAACTGTCCTCAACACTTACTCATCAGACTTTGCATCTGCTTTTCAGGTGTTTCATAGGACGTCAGTACTTATCTGTTTGTACTGATTTCAGTACTTGGAACTACATCAGTGGTTTAGAACAGAAAGATAAAGTACTTCAGTACTTGTGAGGCATGTAGCCGTCAGTAGTTATAAAAACTACTGAAGGTGAAAGAATCATCAGTACTTATATGTGACATGGTTACCAATGATCACCAGTACTTTTACTGAAATCATCAGTAGTTGTCACTTATTCTAGCTGCAGCATACCAAGCCTTAACACAAGGTTTTGGAAAGTAGAACTATCCAAAGGCTTAGTAAAAATATCTGCAAGCTCATCAGCACTAGGCACAAACTTAGGATCAATCAGACCTTTTTCAAAACAATCCCGAATAAAGTGATGTCTGATCTCTATATGTTTGGTCCTAGAGTGCTGGACTAGATTTTTGACAATACACAGAGCTGAAGCACTATCCATTAATAATGGAGTCTTAGTCTCTGTAATGCCATAATCCAGAAGTTGGTTCTGAAGCCAGAGTACCTGAGAAGTGCAACTTGCAGCAGCAATGTACTTGTCTTTAGCAGTTGATGTAGCAACAGATGTTTGTTTCTTACACTGCCAAGAAATCAAACAGTTGCCTAGGAATGACAACCACCAGAAGTTGACTTTCTAGTTAACTTGCACCCTGCATAGTCACTATCTGAAAAAGCAACTAATTTGCAAGAGTGCCCAGTGGAATACCATAAACCTAGAGATTGTGTACCTTGCAAATATCTAAAGATTCTCTTAACTGCAATCAAATGAGACTCTTTAGGAGCAGCCTGAAATCTAGCACAAACACATGTAGCAAACATATATCTGGTCTAGAAGCTATTAAATACATCAAGGACCCAATCATACATCTGTAAAGTGTTTCATCAACAGCTTTACCTTTCTGATCTGCATCCAGTTGTGTGGTGTTGCATATGGGAGTAGAACAGGGCTTACAGTTTTGTGAATCAAACTTATTCAAAAGATCTTTTGTATATTTTGACTGATGAATAAAGGTTCCATCAGCCTTTTGTTTAATTTGCAAGCCTAGAAAGAACTGTAATTCTCCCATTGCACTCATTTCAAACCTCTTTTTCATTAATGTTGTAAAATCATCACACAACTGGGGATCAGAGGATGCAAAAATGATATCATCAACATAAATCTGAACAAGTAGCTTATGCTGATCCACCTTCTTAATAAACAAAGTTTTATCAATGGAGCCTCTAGTGAAATTATTCTTAAGAAGAAAAGTGGAAAGTGTCTCATACCAGGCTCTAGGAGCTTGTTTCAACCCATAAAGAGCCTTATCAAGTTTATACACCCATTCAGGATGTTTATTATCCTCAAAACCTGGTGGTTGACACACATAAACTTCTTCCTTTATTTTACCATATAGAAATGCACTTTTGACATCCATTTGAAAAACTTTAAGATTGTGGAATGCAGCATAGGCTAAAAACAATCTGATTGCCTCTAGTCTGGCTACAGGAGCAAAGGTTTCATCATAGTCAATACCTTCTTCTTGTGAAAACCCCTGTACAACCAATCTAGCCTTGTTCTTAACAATAAGCCCATTTTCATCAGTTTTATTCCTAAACACCCATTTAGTGCCTATTGCACACTTACCTGGGGGAAGAGGAACCAGTTAAAAATGATTTGAGACATTGGGTGATTCTTCAGCTCTTGATAACAATGATATCTGTGCAAGTGTTTGTAGAACCTTCAGCAGCAGCAGATGTTGATGCAGACTCTTGAAACCAAGAATTTGATGGTAACTCAAAAGATGTAGAGGAATCAGAAATCTCATCAGCATTTGTTATGGATGGAACTGCTGAAGCTACAGGAACATCAAGTTTAGCAGACCCAGGCAGTTGGTCACTAAACTTGAATAGGTGAGTATTGATATTATCATCATCATCATCAATACCACCAGGTGGAAGGCATGCTGCAGAAGATGATTTATCCACATGGTCTGCAACAACTGGAGGTTGATAAGGAACATATTGCAGTATGTCCAAATCAAACAACTCCACAGGGTTTTGTGGAATCTTGTCCATAGGAGATTCATTAAACTTCACATGCAAAGTCTCTTCAACTATCTTTGTTTTGCAGTTGAAGACTCTGTATGCCTTGCAAGTAGATGAATAACCAACAAAATACCCTGCATCCACCTTAGGATCAATTTTTGGAGTTGATCCTTTGTGTTGAGAATAAAACAGGGACACCCAAATGCTTTGAAAAATGAGATTAGAGGAGCCAAGTGATGGAGAACTTCATATGGAGTCTTCATCAACCTCTGATTTACTAAGGCTCTATTCTGCACATAGCAAGCTGTGTTAACAGCTTCAGCCCAAAACGTCAGTGGCAAACCAGAGTCAGCCAGCATGGACCTTGCAGCTTCAATTAGGGTCCTATTCTTCCTCTCCACTACTCCATTTTTTTTGGAGTCCGTGGTATGCTAAACTGCCTTTTGATTCCCTTTGAAAGATAGAAGTCATCAAGTGTATGGTTTCTGAATTCAGTTCCATTGTCACTCCTAATACACTTGACTGGAAGGGAATACTGCTTCTTAACATACAACACAAAGTGAATAATCTTCTGAGCAACCTCATCCTTTGAATGTAGAAAGAAAGTCCATACAAATCTGGAGTAATCATCCATAATTACCAGACAGTATTTCTTCTTTGCCATGCTCATCACTCTCACAGGACCAAATAGATCCATATGCAGTAATTGCAAGCAGGCAGTGGACTTAGGCTCTTCAATAAAAGGGAAGGAGACTTTGTGTTGTTTTCCTTTTAAACAAGCAGTGCAGGTTTCATCACAGTGGAACTCCTTTATTGGTAAGCCTCTGACTAAACTATTGTGGATCAGCTAATTCATATTGTTGAAATTAACATGACCCAGCCTTCTGTGCCATAGTTTAGATTCTTGAGAAGAGGCTTTGGAAAATAGGCAAGGATTGCCTCTGAGATCTATTTTCTTGGAAAGATCTAGGCATACACTCTTCCTATCCTGTTGGCTCTCAGGAGAGTGTGATCATCCAACACCTTATCAATAAAATGCAGAACTTTGGATGACAGAATCCTACAGTTCTGACTGGTGAAAAGAGCAACATGGCCTTTATCACACATTTGACTGACACTCAAGAGATTGTACTTGAGATATTCCACATGATTAACATCATCAAACTTTATTTCTCCATTGGAGACAAAGCCGTTTCCAATGATGTAACCCCTAGCATCATTGCCAAAAGAAACAAACCCCTTCTTTCCTTGAGAGTAGTCATGAAGAAGAGAGCTGTTCCCAGTCATGTGCATAGACCCCCACTGTCTACATACCAGATGCTACTTTGGCATGTTGAAGAACCCTGCAATTATAAACAATGAGTTAGTTTTGGAGACCCAAACCTTTTTGGTTTTGGGCCTGTTCTCATCAACAGATGGTAAACTAACAGGTTTGATGGAAACAACAGCCTGAGAGGAAGAAGATGGTGAAGAAGAGGAATCTTTTGGCTTGGACCTCCTTTTCTGTGGTTTCAACATAGGAACATCTAATTGGTTAACTCTTCCCAATAGATGTTGAACCATCATAACCAGCTGTGTCTGATTTTGTGATAAAGCTTTCAGCTCATCAGACACATTGCCATTGGAGTTTGATAAGTTCCTATGTTGCACCTTCTTCTTTTGAGCAATCTCAGCTGTTACCTGTTTAACCCCTTCCTTTTTGGATTTCTTTATGGACTTAAGGGTTACAGGATTTGATGTTGCTGATACAAATGTGGTCTCAAACTCAGTTTTCATTTTAACCATTTTCTCTTTAATTTCCTCTTTATGTTTGAGTTTGGATCCTCTTTTGTACCAGCAATCATCTGTAAGATGATTGAACAAACCACATACTTCACATGGTTTCTTCTTCATCTTATGTTGATCATCAACTAAAGAGGATGAAACTACTGAAGACTTGCTCTTCAGTGCTTTGAAAGCATTGTTTGCTTTCTTGACTTCCTCTTTAGTAGTCTTCAAACTCTTTCTACTGATAGTTTTCTTCTTTTCAGTACTGACAGTAGTTGGAGTTTGAACTTCAGGTGTAAATCTTGCTCTCCAGTCCTTTCAGGACTTTCAGAATTAACTCATGAGTTGATCAACTCTTTGATCATGTGAGTGTCAGCAGTGGAACCATCAACATCAGCTGATAGGTTCTGAGAAGGCTTAGTGCTGACTTCTACTTCTGATGGTGCTGTATCAGAAAGTAGATCACATGATGAAATGGATTGGTTATTGCTCTCACCATCAGATTCTACCTCTGCTCTGGGAGTAAAATCTATAGGTGGAGCAGTGTGATTGTAACCAATGCCAAACTTCACATTGGAAGCAGATTGCTTACTAAGAAGCATTTCAAAACCTTTGCATGATTGTACCCATCAATCACACTCTACTTGGGTGACTGCAAGGGTTCTTTGTGATCTTTGTACTTCTCTAGAAGTACCTCTTCCCTAGCCTTATAATCTGTGATTTGGCATTTAAGTTTGTAAATCTTATCATTCTTTTCATTAAGCACAGACTCAAATTCAGCTTTTCTTTTGGAAATTGTTTGTTCTAGTTCAATGTTCTTGTTAATCAAAGCTACATTTGCTTCTCTAATAGATGCAAATGCTGCTATGCATGTTTCAGAACATAATTTAGCTTTTGCCTCAGAGGATACCTGTGATACCTTGGTGTAGAGGCATTAGTGGATGAAGTATCAGCAGAATCCAAAGCCATAAGAGCTAGATTTCCAAAGGGACTGTCACCACCATGTTGACCAGCACCAGTGAACAGTTGTTCATGACCAGACAAATCATCTGGTAAACTACTCCAGTCAACAACTCCTGGGGTGAAGAAGCTGTGTTGTTGAGGTTGAGTTTGTTGATGAGATTGGGAAGGTTGTGGTTCAGGCAATGCTTGTGGTTGTTGTGCAATTGGAGTTTGAACAGGATTTGCTTGAGGCATATAATAGCAGGGATAAGGATATGACATTGGACCCTGGGGGACAAAGTATGCAGGAGACCTAGGATGTGAATGATGACCAGAACCAGCAGGATGTTGCCCTCTGCTTTATGGACTAGTACTAGAAAAAGTCACAAAGGGTGTAGAAGAGTTAGATCCAGTTGATCTACACTCTCTTGCAAAGTGTCCCAGCCTTCGGCATTTGTGACACCTCAACTTACTCTTGTCAAAACCAACTTTGGTTTTGCCAGAGAGTCCAGGAAATTTCCTGCCAGTTCTCTTATAGAACTTTTGAGATCTGATATTAATCAATGCCATTTGGCTCAGAATATCCATCTCTTCTAGATCATCATCAGCTATTCCCTTCAAATCATCCATGATGAAGCATAGATTGTCACTGTTACTGCCAGAATGACTCTCAATACCAACAAATGCATGATCAGAACTATTTGAAGAGAAATCAATATGCTATCATAATTGCTTTCAGATGCAGCATATTCTGACTCATGACCAACCAAGGCAGTATTCCCTGGTACAAAGTCATCAGTGAGCTTTCCTGATGAGGACAATTTCCTCTTCTGCTCTATCTCTCTTTCGAATGTAAGCAGTTTCCCATGATGTTGGGTGAGAGATAGGCTATCCAGATTTGCACTGGAGCGTAGGACAATAGTGTATGTGTCCTATCTCTCAGGCGGTGATCTGAGGAACTGTTATTCATCTGGCTATTGGTGTATTCCTGTTTCACCATTTTCAGCTCAGAGATCAAGCTGGAAAAACGCTCAAACTATTGCGTCAGTGTCTCACCCTTTCTATGAGAGAATGTCTCATATTGTTGGGCAAGGATTTCTCTGTTGTTTGCTAAGACCTCATCTGTGCCACCGAATTATTCCTTCGGGGCATTCCAGAGATCATGAGCAGTTTCATGATGCATAAGCCCTGAATAGATTTCATTAGGCAGTGCCATGGCCAGAATTCCATGGGCTTTAGCATCAATCTCAAACAGTTTCCGATCTTCATCAGAGTATTGTTCCTTCTTCTTCGGAACCATTTGATTGGTTTCCGGATTGTTCACCATAGGCTTATGTGGTCCATGTACCACAGATGTCCAACAACCTAAACTGTTAACAGAAAGGTGATGAAGCATTCTTCGCTGCCATATGTTATACTCGGTCCTAACCAGCATCGGGGGCTTGGTTGAGGAACCAGTATTATGAGGATCATTAGAAGGAGTAGTCATCTCAGATTAAATCAAATTCAATTAAGCTATAACAGATTTAGAACAAAAACACAACAACCAATTGAACCAAGAGAGATCTCAAAATAAATGAACGAAAGCGTCATAAATTCAATAATCTTTAACCAGTTCTTGCAAAATGCTAATTCAATCAAACATAGATATCAATTAGCAGTTTCAATGATCAATTGTTAGATCAATCAATGATTAACCTGCTCTGATACCACTTGTTAGGATCAGTGATCTACGTTTGATTGATTAGAGAGTATAGCAGCGGAATTCTAACAATGAATTAGCCAATTCACAAGAACAAAAAGATATTCAATGTAAGAACAAAAACGGTTATAGATAGGGAGAATTCTGCAGATATATTTCATTCAATATTCGCTTTCGTGGTAACGGAATGTCACAATTACAATTAGGTCGACACCTCTTATATAAGAGATGTGACGTCTGCTGATGTCACTTGATAGTGACATCTAACAAAATTTATCACAAACTACTGATAGTTAAGACAACTACTGAAGATGTCAAACAGCTGACATCTTCTTACAAAAATGCTAAGTGTTAACTATTATTACAACTACTGAAAAGAAACTACTGAAACAATAACAACTGAAGAACATACTCTTCAGTTGTTTTACAAATGTTCAGAGATACACCACACCACCTGCTGGAAAAGGACCCGCCTTTCTTTTCGACTGTGATGGATTCTTCAAGTCCTTCAACATACCACTCTCCACGTCTGATGATGATTTAGCAACAAAGATGATGTATGATGTTCTAAACACACCATCTCAGGAATCTACATCATCCGGATTACAAGGTGATTCATCTACAAACTCAGGGGGAGCACTTGAAGATAGTGACTCTTCCTCTGATGATGAAGCTGTGGAGACTGATCTGAACAACCAGAGCAAGTGGTTCCTCTTACTGCAAGTCCACAAGAATCTGACATTGATGCCTCTAAGTCTTTGGAACCTCAGACTCCTATTGCCTCAGATACTAAACTAGACCAGAAATCAGTTGTATTCAGCTTCTTCAGAAAATGGTTACATTCATGACGGTGCATATCGTTGCTTTGTGTCTTAGTTTGAGCCAAAGCATGTTAGTGAAGCCCTGAATGATGAGGCATGGGTGAGTTCCATGCAAGAAGAACTTCTTCAGTTCAAGAAGTTAGGAGTATGGACTCTGGTGGATAGACCTAAAGGTGCTAAGGTCATTGGCACCAAATGGGTCTTGAAATGCAAGAAAGATGATCAAGGCGTGATCATCAGAAACAAGGCTCGACTTGTTGTTCAAGGATTTCGACAAGTCGAGGGCATAGACTACAATGAAGTGTTTGCACTCGTAGCAAGAATGGAAGCAATCCGTATCTTCCATGCCTACACATCGTACATGAAGATTAAAGCTTATCAACTTGATATGAAGAGTGCATTCCTTCATGGTGAAATCAGAGAGACAGTGTACGTCAGTCAACCCGAGGGATTTGAGGATCCATATCATCGGGACAGAGTTTACAAACTCGACAAGGCTTTATATGGGCTTCATCAAGCTCCTAGAGCCTGGTATGAGAAACTCTCGACTCACCTTGTGAAACACGGTTTTCGTAGAGGCGTCATTGACTGTACATTGTTCATCAAAGAAAAGGATGGTGATTTACAGCTGGTCCAAATTTATGTAGATGACATAATCTTTGGTTCAAAGAATGAAGATCTATGTAAAGAGTTTGAAACAGTAATGAAGGCTGAGTTTAAAATGAGTGCCATGGGAGAAATGAAGTTCTTCTCGGGCTACAGGTGGATCAGACACAAAAGGGATTTTCCTACATCAAACCAAGTATGTAGGAGATATCCTCAGTCGGTTTGACATGAAGAATGCTTCTGCAGCTAGGACTCCACTTGCTACAAACCATAATGTAGCACCCAACGAGAATGGTGATCTGGTTGATGCTACCATGTACCGAGGAATGATTGGATCTCTCATGTATCTCAATGCCTCAAGACCTGATATCATGTATGCGACATGTTTATGTTCAAGATATCAGGCAAAGCCAAAAGTTAACCATCTGATAGGGGTCAAAAGGATCTTTCGTTATCTGAAGGGTACTCCAACACTTGGGTTATGGTATCCTCATGACGATGACTTCGAGCTAACAACGTATAGTGATTCGGATTACGGTGGCTGCAAGATGAACTACAAGTCTACATCAGTGGGATGTCAATTCTTTGGGTGAAGATTAGTGACCTGGCAGTGTAAGAAGCAGACCTCAGTTGCTTTGTCAACCTGTGAAGCCGAATACGTTGCTGCTGCAAGTTGCTATTCACAAATCATATGGATTCAACAGCAAATGCGGGACTACGGTTTGAATTTTTCTTCTACTCCTATTTTTGTTGATAACTCTGCTGCAATTGCATTAACTAAAAATCCAGTCCAACATCCTAAGACCAAACACATCGGCATAAAATATCACTTTATACGTGATTGCTTTGAAAAAAACCTAATCGATGTGATTAAAATAAATACTGATTTTCAACGTGCTAACCTCTATACAAAGGCCTTTGATAAACCACGTTTTCTATATTTGTTAGAGGTCAACGACATTAAAAAGAAAAGTGATGTAATTCTTGAAGATGACCATGTGTAGTCCGATGAGTATAGTCGATTTTTCTTTTTAATTTTTATTCCTTATTTATCTATTTTATTTTAAGTATTTAATGAAGTTGGTGTTATTTTGTCTCCTATTAAAATCCTAAAAAGCGTAAATCGGTTACGGTTTTAGAATTTTAGGGGGAGAATAGGTTTAGTTACATGAAAAAACAAATGCAATCAACTGATAACTTATGTTGTTGGTGAGAACTGTGCAAAAAGATTAAAATTGCACAAACAGAAGATAGGTTATGTGCCTCTCTACTGTGCGGTGGCACTGACCTAAGGATAAGCATAACCTATATATTCTAGAATTCATTGTTATTTGTCGCCTCTCTGCTGTGCGGTGGCACTGACCTGAGGTTTGGCTTCTCTTTGAAAGTTCTAAGAATAGTTTCTTCTTGAAAACTACCCTGAGACCACTCAAAAATCTCTTAAGGAATGTTGATTACCATATTAAGTGTGGGATCCACAAATGCTTGTTGAAATAATCAAACCTTAAACTATCACCAATCTGTGTGAAAAGTCTATGTATGGATTTAAGAGGACCAGTATACTGACAATCATCATGGCTACAATTCTTGAAAGTCCAAATCAATGTGGGGATCTAATAGAACTAGTATGATTTCCTAAACTTGCTAACGACTCTAGATGAAAAACAAGAATTAAGCATCAAAAGGTGTTGATAACATGTGTCCAAATGATTTGACTTGCCTATATGATTCCAAATGAATTGGTCCACTTATGGTCAAAATAAATTGAAGCTGCCTTTTCAAGAAATGAATCGATTAGATTTCTACCTTAGGATTTACACCTCACACAAAACCTCAAAACAAGTTTTAGTTTTCTATTTCAGTTTTAACTCTTTTATTTTGTTTAAATTTCGTCACTTCAGTTGGGTAGATATCGGACTACTCCATTGAATTCAATAGGGGATTTAATCACCAAAATGGGTCACGTCTAAGGTGACCGCACGTGTTTTCAAATGTAAGATCAGTCACGTCTGAGGTGATAAATTGTTTAAAATGATCACATCTGAGGTGATCAAAAGTTTTCCAAGTTAAAAGAATCATGTCTGAGATGATCGAATACTCATAATGTTTATTCAAAAGTTAAAAATGGATTAAGTGTGGAATGGTCATAAAGTCAAAATCATGAGTATGATCCAATCGCACAACTGGACCATGAGTATGGACCAACCGTATGAATGGACCATACTCATGCACTAAACAGCTGAATGGCACATGAGTATGAACCATTCACTCGAATGGCACATCAGAATGAGCCAGTCGACTGAGTGGAGCTGTGCGAATGAGTCAGTCGCCCGACTGAAATCCAGTCGGCCGACTGAATGTGATCGACTGAACCAATCGCACGGCTGAGGTCCAATCGCCCGAATGAACAAAGAGAATGGGTCCAGTCGGCCGATTGAAAACAGATTCAGTATAAATAGGGCCATAGTCGATCGCATTCAACTCATCACCCCCAATCGCCCTAATATCACACACCTTACTGTTACTTTGCCCAAAATTTCATCAGACCAAAATTTTCGACTTCTTTTGATATTCTGACGATTGTGAGTTGTTATACAGGTACAATGTGATGATATCTCACCAAAATCTGTTGGAATGGTGCCCTAATTTATGAATTTTGACCCATACTAGAACCGAACCTATAAATAGACTAATAACCTAACTAAACTGAGTAAAATATTGAAATAAAAGTCATTAGTTTACTAGTATAATGATTGCGAGTCTAAGGAACCATTACACGACGTCTACTTTCAAGTTTTCGTTCAAATTCGAATTTTAGTCGACCGAACAGTGGGTCATGAACTGGATACCAGGATGAACTCCAATCGTGCGAATGAGCTGGTCTAATGACTCAATCGGCCGAATGGATAATACGAATGAGCTCAGTCGGCCGACTGAACCAATCGTTGGCTCAATCACCCGATTGAACTCAGTCGTCTGCTCAGTCACCTGATTGAACCTAGTCGCATGCCAGATCAACCGACTGATCATAGTCGCATGGTTCAAACGCATGATTGAAGCAGACTGAATTCAACCAAGCTAATTAGAGTTGACTTTTGATATGTGGTGATATAATGTCTATGCACTTTGTATTACAGATCTATGGCTGATAGGTGGTCCATCAACCCTAAGCACAACATATGTGCTCATTTGGATGCCACCACTCGGAATGGCGCCGAGTTTGCGGGGATTATCGCATTCCTGAAGAGGTACAGGATCTACAGGGCTATATCCACACCATGCACTCCCTATAGGTCTATTCAACATGCCTTCTGGGAGGGGGCATCGGTTGACCGTGCACACGAACCTTATAGCATTTGTAGCAATATTTTTGGTTAGCCTATCGAGGTCACTATAGAGGATATACGATGTGTAATTGGGTTGGGTGACGATGCAAACCACCCTACCAAACTTCACCCACTGACAGTGAGAGGGTGCTTCTTAAGGATGAAGTACGTTGGGGATATTAATGCAGGTGTGCTCAATAAGAGCAACCTGTGTCCCCAGTACATGTACTTAGCACATGTCATCCTTAAGTGCTTGGCTTCAAGAAAGGGTGGGTTTGATGATCTTTCAGACCAGATTTAAAATGCCTTCGTGGCACTAGTACTGAACCACCCTTTTAGCTTCTCGAGCATGATATTCTTTTATCTGATAGAGAATCTGGAAGCTAAGGGCAAAGAGGGTTTCTGCATGTACCCTAGGTTTCTTCAGATGATTTTTGATGAGAAGCTGCCCACACTACCCAAGGAGAGCCACGGCGTTGTGTCGTTGGAGATCATGGATGATACGACACTGGGTCGCATGAAGGTCTACCGGGGAAAGCAGGTCTAACCCCCGGTGAAGAGACTCTTCGGGCATCTGGCCCAAGCTGGTTACGTGGCGTCGGGTAAGCGAAAGTGGCACCACGAGGAGAGTGACTCAGATGTTGAGAAAATTGCTATTCCATCTGACGACTCCGACGATGACGGTGATACAGGCGGAGACTCCGAGCCCGCTTCTTTGAGGGGCCCCACTACACATGTTACTCATTCACCCCCTACACATCCAGATGACACTACAGCCAGCTTTTACCAAGACTTATGTCCTCCCGATGAGGAAGAAGAGAGTGATGAGGAGCCTTTCACAAGGACTGTGGGCAGCCGGGTGGTTGCCACGGAGAGAGGTTTGAGGGCGGTTGGTGGATGCCCAGGGGAGTCCGGGGATGCTGCTGCTGATACAAATCCCACTTATGCCCCAGACCTGCCCAGCAGCCAAGGGGGAGCCTCTATGCCTAGAGGATGGCACACCCCTACGGCAAGAAGGGGAAGAGGCTGAAGTTCACTCTAACCTCATCCACTACCACAGCCACTACCTCAGCCACACCATCCACCACTACCATCACCACGCCTACTACACCACCAACCACCATATCTACCACCTCACACACCACTACCACACCCACTCCACCATTTACCCACATACAATCCACCTCCACTACAGCTCATCCACCACCACCTTCATCTATACCACCCCCAATCTTCCCCACTGCCACCACCACCACCACTAGCCACCAAGCAGGACCGTTATCTTACCCTTCCTTTCTATTTGGATCATCTCTACCTCCAAGTGGGGTAGAGGAACAACTCTCAGCACTGAACCGTATGGTGCTGAAGCTGCTAGCAGCCGATGACAAGAAGACTGCCCAGATTCGTCAGCTAGTAGAGCTTACTACTGCACAATCTCAGCAGATATCTCACCAGGCTCAGCTGATTGAGCAGCAGGCACATCAGATGGTTGCCTAAAGCTCAGAGATGTCCCAACTCCAGGAGCAGCATGTCCATTCAGCAAAAAGGATAGAGGAGTTAGAGGCTACCAACAAGACCATCATGCTGAGGCTCAAAGGATCAAAAGATGAGCCTCTAAAGATCAGAGAAGGAGATGGAGATGATGGTGATGACGATGACAGTGATGATGATGATGATGATGGTGATGATCAAGGGGATGACACTGATGTAGGTGATGATGTTGATGATGATGATGATGATGATAATAATACATCTTTTATGGGTGCCACATCAGCAAGTGAAAGGAGGACCAAGAAAGCTCAAGACCAAGGTGCCTCTACATCAGCCCCATGAGCAGAGAAGCACATGATACAAGACAAGAGTAATGCTTAGTTGTTTATGTTATTTAAAATCATGTGTAACTGAATATTGTATCAAACTAATGTATATAATGTTTATATTTTCTTAATGTGTTTCTGTTCTGATTATTGACTAATGGATGATGTGTTACATATTTTAAATCAAGCATATCCAAATTATCAAGGAGATGATATGTTGTTGCTCCCCTCCAACAGATCAAGACTCAACTCATGATAATTCTTGATCTGTAGGGAATAGTCAGGAGATTGGTGAATTACACTCCTGAAGAAGGAGAGATAATTCATGATCTCACCGGTGAGCAACTTGCTGAAATGTTTTGACTCAATCCTGATGAGATCGTGAAAGATGCTCCAATAGTCCATGTGGAAAGTGACAATGAGCTCAACGACGTCGATGAGATCGAGATTGAAGATGTCACGGATCAACATTATCCAGAGTACACTGACAATGAAGGTAATGTCGTTCCCAATCTGGGCGAAAATCTTGTCAGTGAGACTTTTGAGACTCTGGATAAAATGGAACAAGAGTCAGAAAAGAATAAAGAGCAGGCCCGAGCCTCGGACGCTGAAGTCAACATCAGAAAGGCTGAATGGGCTGCATGCTTTGAAGAAATAAGAGCCCAACGCAGTGCTCCAACGTCAACTATCTACACCAAGCTATACAAAGTGAAGAAACATCAAAAGGTGTCGGGGAAAATCATAGTGTGGGCACATTTTGAAGATCTCAATGTTTATGCAGTTAAACGTGAGAAGGGGATTGAGTACTTCAAGTTCCCACCGATCTGAAGACTCTTCCTGGCTTTGAGCTTAACCAGTTAGGAAAGTTGAAATTGCTATCGCTAACCCATGTAAAATGTCAGGCTGGTTTGAAGCATCTCTAAAGAAAGAGTACCACACCAGATGGGTCAACTTCAAACCTCAACAACCAGCGAGGTATATGAGACGGTTTGAGGTTGATGCCATAACTGGAAAACCTAAAATAGTGCTGAAGTGGAGTCCTTCCCACACAATGTCTAAGATCCCTCTATGGGAAATGCCACAGGACTTCACTCCACACTTCAAATAGTGGTACTATGATTGGAGAACATGAGAGGTAGTCATAGTGCTGAACAAGAATGGTATTATGGAAACCATTAGGGTGTTTGACCCGATGTGGCTTACGAACTTGTCTGCTAATGATGTCTATACATTATACAAGTGGCCACTGTTCTATGACTCTCAAGATATTGTACAAGCTCTATAATTTCAGAATGTGATATGACTCTGTTTTGCGTTTGAAATACATGCAGGAGTCACAAGAGAAGAGAAGTACAAGAAGTATGAGGAACTTATGAAGGATGTAAGACAATAAATGAAACTAGGTCCAAAGGGGAGTTTGTAGATACATGCGTCCCTAGTTTCTGAACTTAATATAATATGTCTTTATTGTCTTACACATATGTAATTGAACGGGTACTTAATGAAATACAATGTGTGGTTGTGCTTATAAAGTTGAATATTTCATTGCTTGGTATGTAATAACGCTTATTGAACTAGTTATATAGGTTTGTGGTTGTTTGCATATATCTTATTAAATGATAATTAAGAAATATGTTAAACTTAATCATGTGAAGTTCTCATGCGATTGGCCCATGCTAATAGACCATACGCATGAACAACTTCATGCTAATGAACCAGTCGTACGAATGAACCAGCAGACTGGATCAGTCGCATGATTGAAACATGAGATTGACTCAGTCGCACGACTGAACACTCAGTCGTGCGAATGGATCAACCGCATGACTCAATCACACGACTGAACCATGCAAATGGTCCAGTTGCACGATTGAGAAACCCTAACCTATAAATACCACTTAAATCGTGGAAAAACGAGACACTTTGAATAATTCGATACCTACACGTACTCTATCAACCTGTTCCAAGTTCATAGATCGCAGTAGATCGATTGCTAATCGTTCTTAACGTTTAGATTCAATCTTTAATTGATTCTACATGCGTTCTCACTGATTGGATCACCAATCAAATAGGATTCCACACTATTTGATTCGGTACACGCGTAAATCTGTTAGTATTCGTCCAGTACACGATCCTAACATGATGTCATCTACATATAATTGAACTAGCAATATGTCATTTCCCTATCATTTGATGAAGAGAGTTCCATATATTTTACCTCTCCTGTATCCATGTTTGCAAAGATACTGAGATAGAGTCTCATACTACTTCCTGGGTGCCTGATGCAGCCCATAAAGAGCTTTGTCAAGCTTGAATACATAAGCAGGATGATCAGGATCTACAAAACCAGGTGGCTAGTTGAGATACACCTCTTCATCAATCACTCCATACAGAAAAGCACACTTTACATCAAGTTGATAGACCTTGAAGTTCTTGGATGCAGCAAATGCGAGGAATATCCTAACAACTTCCAGTCTTGTTACAGGAGCAAAGACATCAGTGTAGTCAACCCATTCTTCTTGTGTGTACTTTGAACAACTAGTTTAGATTTGTTCTTGATGATAAATCCTCTATCATCATTCTTGTTTCTAAACACCCATTTGGTTTCAAGGGTAGTCTAGCTTTATTTTTTTTGGCTAATTACAAAAGATATATATTAAATTTTAATTTCTTTTATAAATGAAAGCTGTAAATTTCTAGAAACTTGATAAAATAAAACCTTTTCCTAGTTTATTTATTAATATTTTTAAACATTTAATAGAACAAAGCGTTAAAAATGTTTAATGAAGGTATTAAAACTGAAATATGTTTAATTTCTTTTTACTTTCTGAAATCGATACATTTTTTATTTATTTAAATAGGAATATTATATATTTTTTAATTTTTTTAAATGTTGTTTCAAAATTTTCGATCATATTCATTATATATATTTTTTGTAAAACATGCAAATATTTTTATTAAAAAATACTTTTCACTAGCAAAACCTGTTTCAAACTATTTTTCTAAGTAAGAAAAAAGATAATTGATTAAAGAAAAATTTACAAAATTTAAATAAAATTGGTTTAAAAATACATATAAATAATGTCGTCATGTTAATGTTACAAGTTTTTAAATGAAAGTAAAGTTTTAAGGAAAATGTTTTCAAAAGTTAAAGAACAGAGGTTTTACGAAAATATATAAATATAGTCGTGATACTTCGTAATAAATTTCTTTAAATGTATTAAATAGTATTCTTATCCGACTCTACGCCGTCTAGTTATCAATTGTTGTTATGTTTTTTTATTAACACAAAACATTACACAAAAATAAACATGGAAAAAGGAAACTAAATGAAATTGTAACAAAGTAACTAAAAGACATCAATAAGAATAAGAAAAATGCATATAATTATTTTATAATTTTATAAAAAAAGGTTTTTAAATAACTTAAAAAAAGTATATTAACATTCCTATCTAAATAGGTTAGGAAAACAAAAGGAAAATCCTTTTATATTTTAATACAATGTAAAATAGCACCTTAATAAATTATATAACATATAATGTATCGTGTGACATTCAAAATCAAAACTTATGTGTTCACCTTTAACTTTGACCTGATTAAATGTGGACTTTAATTTTAAAATTGAGTTAATGTAGATTTACTACATTAGACTAGTGTAAACACGTGCTACTAGTTCTTTGCGATATCAGCCTAATATGGACTAATGGGTTTAGGATTGATAAAAGTGAGATATTCACAATAATAGATTTGGCTGAGAATTATATTGAATTAGATTAAGGATTCAAAAAAACTTAAAAAGAAATAAAATTTATGTTAAAAACACAATAAAAATCTAACATTAGTGAATTTTACCTAACGTCTCCTAAACAAACTTAATTTGGTTCAAATTACAAAAATTTCTAGAGCGTATTTTCTGTTATCGTAAAAACATGCGTAGTTTAAAATTATGAAATTTGAATGAGATGCGGAAGGGGACTAGAGTTGAACAAACCGGGCATTGGACCGGATCCGGAACCGGGTTCAAACCGGGTACGGGCCGGCCGGTTTTTTTGGGAATCGGGTATGGGTGAACCCGGGTTCGGGTACGGGTCGGGTTGGTCTTACTTAAAACCCTACCCGGCCTACCCGGTTAGGGTCGGGTCCAGAACCGGGTACAACCAGTTTTTTTTACTATTATAATTGCTATTAATATTAATATTATTAGTATTATTATTATTATTATGATTGCTATTACTATTATTATTATTACATTATTATTATTATTATTATTATTATTATAACAATATAAAAAAAACATCTATAACTCATAATTTATTATTTATTTATTAAAATAACTGAAAAAATACATTAACGAATCAATAAAAAATAATATTAAATTTCTATTTAACTAATCGACTATTTTCTTCGAGAGGCTTCATCAAATGCTAATTCTTCGTCGGATATACCAGAATATACTCCTTCTTCTACCTCTTCATCGTGTACTTTACATTCGATTGCAATTTCGTCTTCAAGATCTGTTTTGTCTTGTATACAATCCATCGCGTCTAAGTGGTCTTTTAAACAAATGCACATCTTCACCGCTTCCGGAGTTAATCTTGTTCTTCGTAATGATAATACCCTGCCATTAAGAGAAAACGCAGACTCCGAAGCTACTGTAGAAGCTTGGACGCTTAGTAAATCACGGGCCATAGCGGAAAGAATTGGAAATTGGGATTCCTTTCCTTTCCACCAAGCCAAAATATCAAATGCATGATAATCTTGAGTACTCATAGTTGAAATAAAATTCGTCGTTCTATATATACGAAGTTCGCTTGTTGGGGCGTTACCCCTTTGACGTTTAGCCGTCACATCCCGAACAACATTCAACATAATCATAACGGGGTCTTTAAACGAGGTACTAGCACTTGAGGTTGATTCTCTTGGCGTAGTTATATTTACGTTAGGTCCATATTTATTTAAATAAAAATTATAAATAATTTTCAAACTTTTATTAAAAACTTCTTTTGCATCAGTTGAAAAATTGGGGTTTTCGTCATGTATATCCAAATTATCATTTATCTCGTCTATTAAACATTCTATCCCCGCAACATTTAAAAAATGATTTAAAGTAGCGGCACAAGTAAAAACGGGTGGTAACTCAAGAAAATATTTTTTAAACTTGTCTTTCATTGGTTTTATCATTTCTCTAAACATACTATTTTTATTTTGAAAATTTTTAAAATTCAAAGCCATAAATATAATTCTTGAAGCACCGAATAACTAGTGGGATAATAAACTCCCGATAATTTTGTAGTTGAGTTTTTAAACACTTCAAGAAATTCAGATAAATATTCAATATTTTTCCAACCCAATCCGGAAACAGGTCGGCTTCGCAATTATCCGAAAGACTATTATGAAAAGCTTTTAAAGTGCCTTTTGGTTTTAAAGCACAATCAAACATATGACAAGTCGAATTCCACCTAGTAGGTACATCCCAATTAGGCCCTAAAAATCTAGATTCTGTATCTTTACAAAGTTGTTTATAATCTTGACATCTTTTACTACTTTTTTTAAAAACGTCGTGTAACATAAATCGAAAAGCTTTTATAAAGCTATCAACAAATGATACGGATAGACCATCTTGTACTACTAAATTAATAATATGTGTACCACAACGAGTATGAAAAACATCACCGTTTGCAATCGGAAGATATTTTAATTTTAATTTTCAACCGCGGTTGTGTTGTTGGAAGCGTTATCAAATGGCATTGAAAATATTTTATTTTGTAAATTAAAAATAGTTATTACATTATCCAAAAAGTAAAATAAATACTCTACGGTGTGTGGATACAGAAATAGATCAAATGCAATCGTACGTTTCATCATTTGCTATGAACTGGGATCTACCCAATGAGCGGTGACGCAAAGGTACGATTCGGGCAAACCGTGTGGCGCCGACCAACGTCACTAGTTAAGTTTACACCGGTATTTAAATTTTCAAATAATACAATTAAATCATTTTTTTCTTGCTTCCATAATTTTAAACAATATCGTCTAAGTGTATTACGACTTACGTGAGTGTAACGAGGTTGAAGCGTCTCTCGAATTAAGTTGCTTAATCAAGGGTTGTCAAAGTGATTGAAAGGCAAAGCTTCTTGAATCACGAACTTTGCCATTCGATCTCGAACCTCATTAACGTTGTAATTAAAGATTCCACCGTCTCCACTCAATTGTGTTTGTTGCGAATCCGGATTACTTTTCGACGACTTACAAAACTTCTTGGTAATGCGTTTGTTTAAAGTCGTGTTAGAAACTTTAGCAAGTAAAGCTCCACAAAACTTGCAACGAGCCTTTACAGATCCGTCACTCAACTCAACCATATCCCAATTGCACCAAACATCCATGTTACGATTGTGTTGAAGAACACGAACAACGGTTGGAGAGTTCGATGAACCTTGACCAACGGAAGATTGAGAGTGAGCCATATTGAGATTTGAGAATAAACGAGAGTAAACAAGAGTATTGTTTGCGTTTTTTGCATATGTTTTTTTGTGTTTGAAGCTTGGGTACCTTACCATATCAACCTACACCTATTTATACTTATTTTAGAGGCAAAAACAACAAAAAAACGGTTAAATTTGGTCCCCAACGGCTATATAGCCGTTAAAAACGGCTAGTAAAAAAAACGGTCGAAACCGGGTCCAACCCGGGTTCAACCGGTTCGGGTCCGGTTCCGGGTCGGGTCCGGTTCTTATGAATTCCAAACACCCCAAACCGGGTACAACCCACCGGTTTTTTCCGGGTACGAACCGGGTACACCCGATATCGGGTTGTACCCGGACCTGGGTCCGGTTCGGGTATGCCGGGTCGGGTATGGACCTGGTTTTTTTGTTCAACTCTAAAGGGAACGAGACAGATTTGGATGAGACGGGCCAAGGGCCCGAGGCCCTTTCCCCTTGCCCATTCTCGGCTGAGCGTAGGAATGCGGGGTTCTCCCTTATTTTTATATTAAAATAGGTTAAAAAAGTATATAACATTCCTATATGAATAGCTCAAAAAAAAACAAAAAAAAACAAAAAGAAAAAACATATCTATTTTAATAGTGTAAAATAACACTTTAGTAAATTAAAATAACGTAAAATCTATTGTGTGACATTCGAAATCAAAACACCTATGAAGATAGATAATGATTAAAAAGAAACTAAAGATTGCATATGTCTTAAAAAAGTCATCTATAAGGACAAGGGAAACATAGGTAATTATTACTAATACATATTTATAAAGCTCGGTTGGTTTTTTTTAATTATTTTATTAAGTCTCAATTTTAGTCATATCTAACTATTTTAATAATAGATCAACACTTGGTTTTTAGTCTAGTTATTTGGTGTAACTTCTTTTTAACCAAGGCTCACGTTCAAAACCTATGAACAACATTTTCTTGCACTAACTTTCTTTTCTTCATTTCTCAAATACAAGTATTGCAAATAAAAAAATATAACTCTGCCATTGGTCAATTAGCAAGCTTACTTAAAGTCGATGACAGGGTTTTGACTCTATGGGTGCATGTTTTTTTTCTTTTTTTTTCTAAATTTTCTATACTTATATTATTATTATTTTTAAAGTACTTATTAATATTAGTTTTTTTTTGCGTTTTTGTTCATTTTCTACTTTCTTTAATAGATTTTTCGTTTTAATGCTAAATTATGTTCGAGATGCAATATGTGAGTCATAACATTCTCCTTTTTGTATGTTTAGATCACGTTAATAACATCGATGTAGCGCGTGTAACAAAGTTTGCAGACTCGCCACATCGCGCGGGTTTGAATTCTAGTTAAGGAACAAACACGGGACATCTTGGAAGCTAGAGAGCAAGATGTCAAGTATATATCCTTAGGTACTTCAAACCTAGATGCTAAGGTGCTTGTAGGATAAAATATCTAAGGATATTGGCCAAGAAGTAGTAGATATTTTGTAAAACAGAATTACAACCTTTGTATGGAAGCATGGGGACATAACATGTAAATTTCACGACATAACTCATAAACGTGGTATTGATGAAGATACGGGGCATGGTCTTTCATAGCGGCTAACTTATAATTACTTTGCCATTAAAATAGATTTAGAAGTTCTCAAAAAAATAAAGTTTGCACCAAATGAGGGATTAAATGGTTGCAAATCATCAAGATAGAAGAACGAGAGAAATCACTATGACAATTATTGACCATTTTATTCGTACCAGCTATTGCCGATGTACCCACCTCCACCTGGTGTTTACCAACCACTCAAGTAGGTTATGCACGAGCAATTTGTCCCACTTATTCGTCGCCGACAATGTTCTCACCTTAATCATCCTGACCGGATGACAACTCCATAAACTTCGTATCCTCAAATCATCAAACATCCTAGAATTCTTTGGTAAGGGATCATCTAGCCATCATATTGCTAATATGTTTTGATGACTGGTTAGTGTTCACATGGATGATAGTTGTAGAGCATGGGGAAGGCCTGAGGATTAGGAGGATGACTGCATGTAGGGTGTCACACTCCGACCAATAGCATAATTATTAGGGCAAATGAATATGAAACAATTTCTCATAGCACGTGCTAATAAATACGTGGAAAATTATCATTGAAAAATACCAATCAAATCGTAACTACAATCAAACAAAGATAAAATAAACATAACAATTGTAACCTATTAATTTAGGCCCAAAATCATAGATGTAAACATGCATGTAATCCAACTAAGCTACGTTTTCTTAAACCATATAAGAAAGTAACGAGTTAGCTAACGAATTAGATGGTGAGTAAATACAAGTTTGACATACATATATAGATTTATTAAATTAAGTGAAAATAATTCAATTTACATGAGAATGTTAAACCTTATAAATACAATGTATCATAAATGATAAATCAAACACAAACAAACCTAATGACTAAAATATGCTCGGTTCACAGACAAAGCCTTGTGATTGAATATATGAATCCAGCTACCCATATCACTTGAATAATCATTTAGGGTGAGTTTGTCAAATCAACATATCTATCATCTCTACCTTAGTTACATGAATTAATGAGTGTATTATCATTAAGATTATCTAAATTCACACATATAATTGGAAGTAATAACATAGAATGAATAAATTGAATTTTGAATTGATAATAAATGAATAACAATGACAAAATATAAAGCACATGATTTCTATAAAATATAAAACATGAAAATAGGATTTGAATACTTACTTGATAAATGAATATGGTTTAAATAATAATAATCCTAGATTACACACCAATGTCTTTTCTCATGGTTAATCTAAGTAATGATGTCCAAGATTAGAATAGTAATATTAATTTAAAGAATAGATGTTGACTAGGGTTCCATTTGGTTTTAAGGTTTTAACTGTTTGAATAATGTAATTAATTTATATAACTTGATTAAGATAAATGAAAATAATAATTAATTAATAAAATAGAATTATTAAATATTTAATTTGTAATAATAGATTTTGAATACTAATTTATAAAAATAATATAAATAATTTTATAACTAGGTTAGAGAAATAATTAATTATTTAAAGGAATCGTAAAATATGATTTAAGATAATTCGATATAATTTTTATTTGATTTCAAGTAATGTTTTATAATTTTTGACACATATAAATGTATTAATATTAGTCTTATAAGATATATAATCATTACGATTTAAAAAAAATAAAATTAAGACTTTTCAATATTTTGGAATTTAATTAATAATTTCTAGGGTGGTGCAACCCATGACCTCTATTATGAAAGACTATGGTATTAACTTAGTTTAAAAAATGGTTTGAGGGTGCTTGGGGTCGAACTCATGACTTCCATTGTGAAAGACTATGGTTGTTGGAGCATATATTGTCATATATAGTGTGTTCGTCGCTTGTCGAATAGTCTAGACTTAATGTAATACACCTGATATGTTGTAAACACATAAAACTGGGTCATTCGCAGGGGCATATGCGAATAGACTCAGTCGTACGACTGAGCCATGCTAATGGACCAGTCGTGCGAGTGAGAGATGCGTTTGGGCCATTCGTAAGACTGAACCATAAGTATGGTCTAGTCGTACGATTGAACCATACGCATGACCCAATCGTACGAATGGGCCCAATCGCATCTGATATGGGCTGAGGCCTTTAAATACCAGTTTCAATGTGTAGAAAGAGTAAAGGATTGTGCCCGGAGCCTAGGTACTGTCTGATGAGAGGGGAGATCATGCTCGATCTCCCCTTACCAAGAGTTGTGATTCTTATGTTTTCACGAGCTTGTAATCATTAGGTTTTATCAATGAAACCATTTGATTATAGTTCATGTTATTGTTTGTCTCTTGGTTTTGGTTTTGTTTCCTTCCGTCAAGAACACGCTCGGATGTCACCGATCCAGCAACTTCACAATTGGTATCAGAGCCGGTTACTGCTAGAATGATCTGACAATCATACTAGCAACCCGAGCTCTTGATTTCTCAATTTATTTCAGGTTCTTTGACGTTAAACCCATTTCGTCTTCTTCGTGTTTTGCTCAGATCTTGTCACGTATGTTGTTTCTTGGTTAAAATCGACCTCAGAACCACGTTCTTATCACCCTTGTGAATCTTATGATGTCTATTTTGTTTCGGTTCATGTAATTCATAAGATTAGGGTTTTTGGCAGCCATGGTGGCCGCAGATCTAAAAATCTGCGTGCAGACCAATTCGTGCGACTGGACCATGCTAATGGACCATTCGTGCGACGGGACCATGCTAATGGACCATTCGTGCGACGGGACCATGCTAATGGACCATTCTTGCGACCGGACCATGCTAATTGACCATTCGTACGACTGGACCATGCTAATGGACCAGTCGTACGACTGGACCATGCTAAAGGACCATTCGTACGACTGGACCATGCTAATGGACCATTCGTACGACTGGACCATGCGACTGGACCATTCATACGACTGGAATGCGACTGGACCAGTCTTATGACCTGTTGTGCTACTGGACTAGTCCTATGTCCAATCATGCTACTAGACCAGTCTTATGACCAGTCATGCTACTGGACCAGTCTTATGACCAGTATCACGAAGATATCATTCGTATTATCCACTCACCTGAATGTGATAATTGTACTCCATGTCATACGAATGAATAGTGTTCCAGGCCCAAAAAAAAGTTCTGGAACTACCTTTTGCACAGATTTGAGGATGTGCAAAGCACATTCACCTTGAGGTTCTTTTGTCAAATAAGTTCGATGGATACCCCATTATTCGTTGGACTTCCAGAATAGGTGATTGTCACACCCCCGCTAAGAGTGGAAACACGGGGATGTAACGAGACGGGATCGTCATAACACATGGGAAACGATAGAGATACAATATAATAAATGATAACAAGTGTGTCATGACGACACCCGACAACAAGGGGACTTGTGTCGTGTTTAGTCAATGTTCACGACAACATAGCCATAAGCATACACAACCAAATGATCACACAAATATGAATATCAACATTGTAATGAAATTTCCACAACCCGGGAACAAGTATCGAAAGAGTAATTGTTGATTAAAACAGGCTACATCAAAGTTTTCAAAATAACAAGTTAGCCACAAAATGCGTCCTAGGGTCCCCACTAAGGCAACATACCTAGATCTTCAGCTAGCATGATCACCTGAAAAGATATGCTCAAAATGGTCAACAAAATTGTTGGTGAGCTCGCAGGTTTAAAAGTAAAAAAGTAATTGATGCTGTATAAAGTTGTTGCAGAATACCGTGCATACAGTTATAAGTAAGCAAAATCACATGACATGAGCTTTACAACCAAACCTAACGATGTACACAAAGAATATTGTTGGAATATATTCACCCAAGGCCCGTTCCTGGCATCTGTTGGTACTAACTAGTATACCAACACGAGGGTGGGGGTGTCAACCCAAGTAGTATTACCAATACCTATCCATCGTTCCCATACTGGAATTAAATGGTTGTAAGAAAGAACCACAAAGCAGACCCAAGCATGTATCAGATAAGTATCTACAAAACAGTAGCACGTTGATTTTAAATATGTAAATTGTATGTATGTTGTACAACATTAAAACAGGTGAGCATACTTTTCCCCATGTTTGTAAAGGTTTGAAAATTTGTATAAGCATAAAAAGGGGCCACGAAACTCACATGTTAAGTGGTAAGTATGAATGATCAAGTTCCCAATAGTTGTATGCAATGAACAGTCAAACACCTATTGACAGTTATTGTTTAGCATAAATGATATGTATAAAGCATATAGTGATGTTTGGTCGGTTCGGGTTGTATCGGTTCGGTCGTGGGTAACACACACAAGCGGACACATGTATTAGATCTTATGTAGATCCAAGTACTAGGAGTAGTCGTCATTGCCAATGACATTTGTATAAAAATCCTATTGTTATAAAAGAAAGTACTTGTTGAATATTTGTAGTCCCAAAAAGGGTTGTTGTAAATCTGTAAAGTGTTAGGTTGATTTAAATTGAAATAGTATGTTCATGTTGATAGCGTTGTCGTTAATCTTTGTGGTCAAGCAATGACACTTTTACTGATGTAACCTTATCATCACAAGACATTCAGGAAGGGAATTCACACACACCAGCACCATCAGTCACACAACAGGACCAGACGCTCGACTCAACACTTCATTCATACGAATCAACCTTCAATTGTACGAATCAACTTCATTCGCATGATTGAACCTTCATTCGCACGACTGGCATCCAGTCGTACCACACAACACCCAATCACACAACTTAACCTCCATACGCTTGAATCAACTTTCATTCGTACGAATTAGCTTCATTCGTACGACTGAACCTTCATTCATACGATTGGCCTTCAGTCGTGCGATGCATGCACAGTCGCATACATTCCTTCATCCGCGTTGACTCAATCCCACACACATTCATCCGCATTGACTCCATCGCACACACATTCATTCGATTGCACACTCAGTCACCCGAATGACACAGTCGCATGACTCAGTCGCACGGCTCAGTCGCATGACTCAGTCGCACGGCTCAGTCGCATGACAGACCCAGTCGCCTGAACCGCAGGTTCGCGACTGCTGAAGTGCAGAGCAGCCTTCGGCTGCCCCGAGCATGGGTTCTACACAACAAGGACTTCCAGAATCACACAACAAACACACACAAACAAGAAGCGCACTCAGAAAATCATCACACACACCCACACGACCTCTTGTGTTCGGGTTGACCTGAACACCCAAAACCTTAGAAATGGACAGCAGTAAAACGAGCAAGAAATGGACAACCAAGGTCGTCTACCTGCAAGGATGGAGTAGACTAGGTTGTAGACAAAGCCTAGATGAAGAAAACGAGACCAAATGGAGCGTTTTTGGTGCAAAAGTGAAGAAGATAGGTGAAGAAGAAGAAAGTGAAGAAGTGGTGAAGAAGATGAAGAAAATGGCTGGGAATGGGGTTTTTATACCCATTCCAAGTTTGCAAAATGTCAATTTTAGTCCCTGTAGTTAGCCCCCAAGTTTCCAAAGTTTGTTTCGATCGAAAACGACTTTAAAATGTTCGTTATATTAATGTTAAAAGCGTGTTTTGGTAATTGATAACTTAAAATGGTTTTATTAATGACAATGTTATAATTAAAAAAATGATATATTTGGTGATAATGGTGATGAAATTTATAAAAGATTTAGGTTTAGCACACGTTCACGAAGGAAGTACAGGCACAAGGGTAATAAAGCAAAACAGATTTCTATAACAGGAGTTCATGAAGAAGAGGAAGAATAATTAAGAACAATTCGCTGGTTAATTATATTGTTTGACAGACCTTAAGGTGACAGATGTCACAGTATCCCCCAGTTGAGAGAATTTCGTCCCGAAATTCAGCTGGAGTTAGGTCCAAGAGTGTCATTCTCGAAAAGGTGTGGATATTTAAGTTTCATCTGATCTTCCCGTTCCCATGTAAACTCTGGTCCTTGTTTCGAATTCCACCTCACGCGAACAATTGGTATTCTACTGCGCCTCAACTGTTTGACCACGCGATCCATGATCTCAATGGGTTCCTCAGTAAAATGAAGCTTTTCATTGATTTTGATATCCTCAATTGGTACGTGAAGTGATTCGTCAGCCAAACACTTCTTGAGGTTCGACACATGGAAAGTATCATGCACACCGTTGAGTTCTTGTGGCAACCTTAATCGGTAAGCCACTGGACCAATTCTTTCTGTAATCTTGAATGGTCCAATGTATCTTGGGGCTAACTTCCCTTTCTTTCCAAACCAAACTATTCCTTTCCAAGGAGAGACTTTGAGTAACACTTGATCCCCAACGTTGAATTCTAGAGGCTTCCGACGGTTGTCGGCATAGCTCTTTTGGCGATCTCTAGCGGCTTTTAGTCTATCTTTGATTTGGAAGATCTTGTCAGTTGTTTCCTGAATGATCTCTGGGCCTGTCAACTGACTTTCACCAATCTTGGCCCAACAAACGAGTGATCTACGCTTCCTTCCGTACAACACTTCAAACGGAGCACACCCAATGTTGGTATGGTAGCTGTTGTTGTAAGAGAACTCAATCAACGACAAATGAGTGTCCCAACTACCACCAAAATCGATTATGCACGCTCTCAGCATGTCTTCCAGTGTTTGTATTGTTTGTTTACTTTGACCATCTATCTGAGGGTGATAGGCGGGACTCATGTCTAATCGAGTGCCCATCGCTTTCTGTAGTGTTTGCCAAAATCGTGAAGTGAATCGGCCGTCACGGTTGGATATGATTGACACCGGCACTCCGTGTCTTGTCACGACCTCTTTTATGTATAATCTTACCAACTTGTCAATTTTGTAGTCTTCTCGGATTGGCAAGAAATGTGCTAATTTCGTCATTCGATCCACTACGACCCATATCGAGTCATGCCCGTTGCTCGCTCGAGGGAGTTTGGTGATGAAATCCATAGCTATGTTCTCCCATTTCCACTCGGGAATCTCAGGCTGCTGTAACAGTCCCGATGATTTTTGATGTTCAGCTTTAACTTTTGAGCATGTCAAGCATCTACTGACGTACATGGCAATGTCTTTCTTCATGCCTGGCCACCAGTACAGATTTTTGAGATCGTGGTACATCTTGTCTGCACTAGGATGAATAGAGTGTCTAGTCTTATGTGCTTCATCCATGACCAAGGTACGTACACCTCCCCATTTGGTACCCATATACGGTCCACGAAGTACTCTACACTATCGTCCTTGCGCATCAGTTGTTTATCCAACCCTCGGAATTCTTCTCCCACAAGGTTTTCTTCTTCTTTCAACGCCTCACTTTGTGCAATTTGGATCTGAGCTTTCAAATTCGTTTGAATGGTCAATCCCAAAGCTCGAGCACTTAGTGTTTTCACACGTTCTTTACGGCTTAGAGCATCAGCCACCACGTTAGCTTTCCCCGGATGATACCGGATTTCACAATCGTAGTCACAAGAAGCTCTACCCAGCGTCGTTGTCGCATATTGAGTTCCTTCTAATCTAGATATGTTGTAGGCTTTTATGATCTGTGTAGATGATGCATTTGGTTCCATACAGGTAATGCCTCCATATTTTGAGTGCGAATACTAGAGCGCCCAACTCAAGATCATGAGTTGTGTAGTTCTCCTCATGCACCTTAAGTTGTCGCAAAGCGTAGGCAATCACCTTATCTTTCTGCATTAGTACACATCCCAACCCTTGATGAGAAGCATCACAGTATACCACAAAATCATCAGTTCCGTATGGAGGGACATTATCGGTGCATTACACAGCTTATCTTTCAGCGTTTGGAACGCATGTCCCCAATTAAACTTCTTGTCTTTCTGAGTCAACAATGTCAACGGTTGAGCGATCTTTGAAAAGTTCGTGATGAAACGACGATAGTATCCGGCAATCCTAAGAATTTGCGTATCTCTGAAGGTGTCTAGGCGCATCCCATTTCTTCACCGCTTCAATCTTGCCGGGATCTACATGAATCCCGTCCTTGTTAACCACATGACCCAAAAACTTCACTTCTCGCAACCAGAATTCACACTTTGAGAACTTGGCGAAAAGTTTCTCTTCCCTTAACAGTTCGTATTGCCCGAAGGTGTTCCTCATGGTCCTCCTTCGATCGAGAGTAGATAAGTATGTCGTCTATGAATACGATCACAAACTTATCCAAGTAAGGTTTACACACCCGATTCATTAGGTCCATAAACAGTTGGTGCGTTAGTCAATCCGAACGGCATGACCAAGAACTCATTAGGTTCTAAACGTTGTCTTCGGTATGTCCTCCTCGAAAACCCTTAGTTGATGATACCCAGAACGAAGGTCGATCTTCGAGAAATACGAAGCTCCCTGTAACTGATCAAATAGGTCGTCGATCCTGGGGAGAGGATACCAATTCTTCATAGTTAACTTGTTCAACTCACGGTAGTCGATGCACATACGGAACGACCCATCCTTCTTTTTGATATAACCTCGGTGCTCCCCAAGGCGAGTGACTCGGCTGAAGAAAACCCTTCTCCAATAGCTCCTGTAACTGGCTAGATAACTCTTGCATTTCAGATGGTGCTAACCGATACGGTGTCTTTGCTACCAGTGTAGCTCCAGGAACCAACTCAATACGAAATTCCACCTGCCATGGAGGAGGCAAACCAGACAAGTCATCAGGAAATACATCTGGGTAATCCCGCACTACCGGGATATCTACCAATTTCTGCTCCTCTTCTTTCTTTTCCACCACATGAGCTAGAAAAGCGTAGCACTGTTTTTCGTAAACTCCGGCATGCTTTCATGTAGGAAATAAGCTTTAAGTTTCTTCTCGATCGTTCCCCTTGAATTCTGAGTACTCCTCCGTCTGACATAGGGACTCGCACTACCTTGTCCCGACAGACAATCTCAGCCCCGTGTTTCGACAACCGATCCATTCCCACAATCATGTCGAAACTTCCTAACTCAAAGGGTATCAAGTCTATATCGAAGGCGTGGTTCTCCATATTATCAAGAACTTTCTAACAATCTCGTCGGCCTGAACAACCATACCATTGACCATTTCTACAGAGTAGCTAGTTTCTAGCCTACTAGGACTCAAATCAAGCAATTGCACAAACTCAGAAGATATAAAGCTATTGTCGGCTCCAGTGTCAAATAATACACATGAAAAGTTGTTATTGAGTAAGTGCGTACCCGTGACGACATTCGGGTCCTGACGGGCATTGTTGGCTCCAATGACAAAAGCGCGTCCCCGAGCCGTATTCCCTTGGTTTGCCGGGCCTTGATTTCCAGCTATAGCCATCGCCTGTTGCTAGTTGTTCCCTTATTAACCCGGTGCCCGATTCAGTTTAGGGCACATGTTCCTGTAGTGATCAGGGCTTCCACACTTGTAACAGCCCCTGGCATTCCCGCGGGGTTAACTGCATTGACTGGTGCGACCATATTCGGAGCTGTTCTGCAGTCTCTTGCTAAATGCCCCGGGCGTCTATAGTTCGCGCACACCCGGCAGGGCATAGCTGGGGGATGATGAAAGTTGCACCTATCACATTTGGGGTGCGGACCCACATACTCTTGCCTGCCCTGGGTCACGGCCACAAAATTTCTGGTTGTCTTGGCCCTTTTCGCAAATTTCCAGGCACTCGACCGACTCGTTTCCCTAACATCTTTCCTTTTCTCTACTCCCCTGCCCAATACCCCTGTTCTCACCATCTCATTAGTTAGAGCGCCAGCCTTTAGAATTGCGCTCTGGATAGTAGGAAGAGCAGTTGCGGTTACCATTGCACGGATTTGAGGCGCAAGTCCCCAAATATACCTCTCTATCCTTTTTTATTCTGGGGTGACCAGATGCGGAACCAATCTTGCTAGTTCGTGAAAACATCAGTGTAAGCTGCGTGCCCAGCCCCCACCATAGCATGATTCCAAAACTCATGCTCCAGTTTCTGTATCTTATTGAGAGGACAGTACTCCTCGGTGATTAGGGCTTTGAACTCATCCCACGACATTTGCATCGTCGATTCTCTTCCTCTAGCCTGAATTTGGGTGTTCCACCAAGTCAGTGCCTTGCCCTGTAGTGAGCACGGGCATACTTGATCTTTTGACGGTCGAGGCATTCGCTGATGTCAATCACTGCCTCCATCTTTTCAAGCCATCTAGTCAGGGCTATGGCTCCACTGTTGGGGTTTAAACATGTTTATCAAAGTTCATATAACCTTATTTATATGAAAAACGCAGCGGATATAAGATTTAAAACATGTTAATAAGATGATTATTAAACCCATTTAATATGAACCCCAAAGCATGGATCATTATACAAAATACATACAATGAAAGAAACATAAAATGTAAGAACCACAACCTTTGGAGCTGCAGAGAACCGAAATTAAAGAGATGAAAAGGATGTGTTCTTGTGGCTAAACTTCAAGGTAGAAGTTTTCAAGATAGCATACCCCAAGCCTACCAACAAAACACCTTGAATGCTAGGATCTTTGACACCAATTTCCAGCTACAAAACACCTTTTGTTGGCTGAAAATCACCTTCTTTTTCTGCCCAAAACCGTGAGATTAGAGGAGAGAGTAGAGAGAGAGCTTTGGTTGTGTGTGTTCTTGGATGTGATAGAATGAATGAGTGTTCAAGTGTCCAAGACTTGCATGTCTTGGAACTAATAAAATTGGGGCATCCAAGACCAAAGGGGCGGCCGAAAATGGCCCCCTTTTGTTTTCCCTCTCAATTCAAATTTTATAAAAAATATACAATCACATCCCTTGTTTTTAAAATTAAAACCATTTTAAATTTATATCACTAACACACACTATTATTTGCCATTGCTTAACTAATTTAAATAATGTACCAATAATCTTTTATGAACAAATTATCTATATAATGATGTTCATCTACAAAAGCAATAATTTAGAAAAGCCAATTTTCTAACTTGGTGTCATTATTTATTTGTGTGATCTTATCAACAAATAAATTACCTTTTGGTGTTTGTTTGGCTTGTTATTGGGTATGACCCGACTTGGATCATATTACATTAGCCACATCAATTTAATATAAATCTTGGGCAGATAATACTTTCAATCTCCCACTTGCACAAGATTTATAGAAGATTGATGCAAGCAGCAAATAACGCCTAGCAACGGTTTGCTACCCCTAATGTATATGACTAAGTGCCATTCAATAACATTATCCTTTTCAAGTACCTTACTTGAATATGTTTTAGGTGAATTAATCATCTATCCTTTTGTTGCAGATGTCATGTTAAATCCAAGAGACACAGAATTGTCATTCTCTGATGATTTAACTTTAGCAGGCCTTAGACATCTACTCTCAACGAATAAGAGGAACAAATTCCATCTCGATTACATACGTCTCTCACAATCACCTCATTTATACCTGAACTCAACCTTATGTACTGCCCTTTCAGAACAGCAAAGAACTAAGTCAAAGTACAATACTTGGTGAATATCAAGACCCAATATGTATCTCAGGTCTGAGGATACAATGATATTCGCCTTCACTCAAAATCTCTTATGACTAATCAGCAAGATTCCATGAAGAAATAATTGAGAGCGGGTCAGTCCAATATCTATATCCCATAGATATCAATGAACCTTGGTAGCAACCTCTTGCTGTATATTCATACCATATGAATATCAACCAATCCAAGTTCATTATAGTCTTATATTTATAGTTGTTCCCACAAGTATAATCGACTGCGGATGTTTAGAATAACTTATTTATTCATGGATTTAAACATGCTAAAATAGAAGAACAAATGAAATTATAACTATATAATTAAGTCAAATAACATTAGTTCCAATATATATGCAAAATACAACATCAAACCCAGTCACTTGAATATCTAAGTCCCATGGCACAAACATGACCCTCATGCTTTGCCTTTTCGAGGAGCTTTGTGAGTGGATCCGCAACATTTTTATCAGTGTGAACTTTGCGAATACATATCTTTCCTTTTCAACTTCATCCCTTATGTAGTTGAATCTCCGTTCAATGTGCCGAGTCTTTTGATGAGCACGAGGTTCCTTGATTTGAGCAATCGCACCCTCGTTGTCACAAAAGATCTCTAGGGGATCCTGAATGGAAGGGACTACCCCTAGATCGGCTATGAATTTCTTCAGCCATGCAGCTTCCTGTGCTGCCATTGAAGCGGCGACGTATTCTGACTCTGTAGTGGACAACGCTACGACTTCTTGCTTTGAGCTTTTCCAAGAAATAGCTCCCCCATTCAGAATAAAGATGTACCCCGATTGAGATCGTGAATAATCACGATCGGTTTGGAAACTCGCATCCGTGTAACCTTTTACAACGAGTTCCTCTTCACCAGATCCGTAGATCAAGAACATGTCCTTAGTCCTCCTTAGGTACTTTAGAATGTTCTTGACAGCGATCCAATGACTATCACCAGGATTTGCTGGTATCTACTTGTCATGCTCAAAGCGCATGACACGTCTGGTCTAGTGCATATCATTGCATACATGATGGATCCTATAGCAGATGCATATGGGATAGCCTTCATTCTATTTTGCTCCTCCTTTGAGCTTGGACATTGAGTTGTACTCAATATTGTCCCTCTCTGAATAGGTACAGTACCTTTCTTAGAGTTTTCCATCTTGAATCTTTTCAAGATTTTGTCAATGTATGCACTTTGATTCAAACCAATTAGCCGTCTTGATCTATCCCTATAGATCTTTATTCCCAGAATATAGGCAGCTTCACCAAGATCCTTGATGGAAAAACAACTTCCAAGCCAGTTTTTACACCTTCCATGGTTGGAATGTCGTTTCCAAACAGTAGTATGTCATCAACATATAATACTAGGAAGGTTATTGTGCTCCCACTAGCCTTCTTATACACGCAAGCCTCATCAGCGTTTTTGATGAAGCCAAATTTCTTTACTTCATCATCAAAACGGTGATTCCAACTTCTTGATGCTTGTTTCAATCCATAGATTGATTTCATTAACTTGCATACTTTATTAGGATATTTTGGATCGACAAAACCTTCAGGCTGAACCATATAGACATCTTCCTCAAGATATCCATTTAGGAAAGCGGTTTTGACATCCATTTGCCAAATCTCATAATCATAATGAGCTACTATGGCAAATAATATCCTTATAGATTTAAGCATTGCAACAGGTGAGAAGGTTTCATCATAATCAACCCCTTGAGTTTGAGTGAAACCCTTTGCTACAAGTCTAGCTTTGTAAGTATCCAAGTTCCATACATATCAGTTTTCTTCTTGAAAACCCACTTACTTCCAACTATTTTGGAATTAAGAGGTGGCACAACAAGTTCCCAAACTTGATTGTCATACATGGATTGCATCTCAATATTCATGGCCTCAAGCCATTTGTCACAATCCAAATTGGACACTGCATCATGTTATGTGGTTGGTTCATCTGAATCCACCACATAGCATCCATCCATGAAAAATCCGTATCTGTCAGGTGGATTACTAGTTCTACCACTTCTGCGAACGTTTTGTGTGTATCGATCAACCGCTTGATCATCCTCAACATCCTCACGTTGAGTGCTAGTTTCAACCAAACATACACCGGGCTGTGTTTTTGATCCTCCTCAAGATCCATTGTTCTACTGCTAGTTCCTTCCATAAGGAACTTAGTTTCTAAGAACTCACCCTTTCTGGCAACAAACACCTTTTGTTCCAGTGGATCATAGAAATATATCCCATAGAATCTCTAGGATATCCAACAAAGATACACTTGGTGGATCGGACATCTAATTTGTTTGGGGTGGGAGTCTTAACATAAACCTCACAACCCCAGACCCTTAAGTACGATAAGGATGGAACTCTTCCATGCCATATCTCAAAAGGTGTCTTTTCCACCTTTTTGGTTCGGGCCATATTCAGAATACGGGCTGCAGAGAGCAAAGCGAAACCCCAAATGATAGAGGTAATGTGCTTCTAGCCATCATAGATCGAACCATATCCAATAAGGTTCGATTCCTCCTCTCAGACACACCATTATGTTGTGGTGTTCCAGGTGGAGTGAGTTGTGAGACAATCCCACAACTCCTAAGATGATCTTGAAAACATCACTTAGGTATTCGCCACCTCTATCGGTGCGGAGAATTTTAATTGACCTGTTGAGTTGATTTTCTACTTCATTCTTGAAGATTTTGAACATTTCAAAAGCTTCATCTTTGTGCCTTAATAAGTACACATACCCATAGCGACTGTAATCGTCGGTAAAGGTAATGAAGTATCTTTCACCATTCCTAGTCATTGGCTTAAAAGGACCACATACATCCGAATGTATGATACCTAATAAATCTTTTGCCCTTTCGTTAGTTCCATTAAAGGGTGCCTTAGTCAATTTACCTTGTAAACAAGATTCACATACATCAAATGAATCACATACATTTGTTTTTAAAAGACCGTTCTTTTGAAGTGTTTGTATACGTTTCTTGTTTATATGACCAAGGCGACAATGCCAAAGGTAGGTATCATTCAAATCTAATTTGAGTCTTTTGGTGGTTGCTTGGTACATGGAGCTATCATATGTTACGTTTTCATGAACCAATTCATAAATACCATTACAAGGTATAGCTTTAAAATAAAATACATGATTTAAAGAAACATGAATATCATTGTCAACAAACTTGAAATCATAATCATATTGTCTTAAACGGGAAACAGAAATTATGTTCCTAGTCAAACTAGGAGCATACAATACATTATATAAAATGACTTCCAAACCACTTAGAAGCTTCAAAATGTAGTCTCCTCGGGCTTCAACGTGAACCTTTGCACCATTGACCATGAATAGACTTATTTCCCCTTTTGCATAATGCTCATTTCTTTTGAACCCCTGCAATAAATTGCAAATGTGAGTTCCACATCCGGTATCTAATACCCATGTGTTAGAAGAAATAACATTTAGCTCAACATGTATCATGTAAATTATACCTGAGGTTTGCCCTGCATCCCTCTTTTCTCTTAACTCTTTGAGATAGACTGGACAATTTCTCATCCAATGCCCTATCTCACCACATTTGAAGCATGGGTCGTTTGCAGCAACCTTTTGCTTCTTCTTCTTGGGCTTCGGAGGTTCCACCCTAACAACCATCTTCCCCTTTCTTCCAACGTGCCCCTTTCCTTTGGCAACATTTGCCTTAGGAGGGGGTAGAGACCTCTTCTTTCTCCCACCTTCATTAATGGTGAGAACGGGTAAAACCCTTTTTCCCATTCCCGCCTCAGCTGATTTGAGCATCGAATGAAGTTCATTTATGCTCTTGTCCCATCCGTTCATGTTGTAATTCATGACGAATGCCTCAAACCTTTTAGATAGGCCATTAAGGATCAAATCCGTGGCCAACTCCTTTGAGACAGGACAATTTAGCCTTTGAAGGCGGTCGATGTGGCTTTTCATCTTAAGAACATAAGATGAAACTGATTGGGATTCTTCCATCCGACATGCATGAAGTGCTCGAACTGTTTCGAAGCGCTCCACTCTAGCTTGTTGTTGGAACGTTTCCCGCAACTGAGTGATCATGTCATAGGCTCCATGGAGCTCATACTCCTTTTGGAGTTCGGGTGTCATACTTGCTAACATTAAGCAAGAGACTTGGACGGAGTCTTCCACATATTTAACCCATCATTATAGGCCTCCACATCCTCCTCGTTAGGTTCATCGGGGATGGGATCATCAAGAATGTAGGCCCGCTTTTCTTGCTTGCTGAGAACAATTCTCAAGTTGCGGTACCAATCCATGAAGTTGTTAGGTGTTAGACGATCCCTTTGAAGGATCGCCCTAAGAGATTGGTTGTTTTGGTTTGGTACATCGTTATTAGCGTTGGTGTGGTCGGCCATCTACAAGATTTTACAAAGTTCCATTTTAGTAATCGTTGATATAATTATATATTTCAATTATTAATACCCTTTACGTCTCATAGACTATTAATAATAAAAAAAATTTTAGAATCCAACGTTATATTTAAATATTGGTTAGGTGACCTTTATCCCATTATTTAAATAAACAAGGTAGTCATATATGACAATTGCAACCCATTGCAACTTCTAATGGTATGGGATCGTTTGAACATCTTATGTTTATAACGGCATGTTTACCCCATCAACACCTTTTATAAAACACATTTTAGGTTATCCATTCAATATATTTTATAAATCAAGTCGCCCTACTTACACACACGTGTGAGTTCACCACATAAGTGGTTAGGTGACCTTTATCCCACAAACATGGCATTATCACCTCAAGTTACAAGTTCCCTCAAAGTGGTTAGGTGACCTTTATCCCACTAAGAGTTTGCAAGTAACCTAAGTGTTGTGTAAAAGGATGGTGTTTAACTTGTTTCTCAAAAGGGATTTGTAATTTCACAATTCTTGTTTTAGAAAAGTCCATGTAGTATATGATTGTATGCATTAACCATATGGTATCCATTTGGTTCTTTTAAATAAAACCCATTTTATTTTGCAAACCAATAACTCCTTTTATAGACCCATTCTATTTAGCTTAAAGATTTGAGAACCAATTTCTTGTAATAGTTTGTTCTAGTTGATGGTTTGTTAATGACATCCAAATATCCAAAACAAAACAACATCATAAGCATTCAACCAAGCATAACCAAATAATTCATATATGCATAACAAAGTATACTAAGTTGAGCACACTTGTTTAGCCAAAACAAGTGTGTCAAAAGGTCTTGTCCTAAGGGTTAAGAACATGACACATGGTTGACAAAAGGAACTCCCACTTGAATCCACATCTTCAAGCATCCTCTTTGTCCATCTTTTCTTCAAGTCTTGATCTTGAACATCCTTACAAAATATGTATCCTAATACATTTTTCTAATAAAGATAGACTCCTAATCTATTTTTATTACAAACCATATGAATGAATAGATTACAAAACAAGACTTGAAATAAAATATATTACATGCCCAAATGAATATAACATGACAACCAATCATTCAATCCAAATGGTCTAGACTTTGTTATGCATAATCAACAACATGAGCAAACATACATAAGAATCGATTTTCCAGCCCCTTGTGGCCCATGTTTTTGGCCAACATAAACCAAGAACAAATGGGTTTAGAACACATAAACATCATATATAATCTAGAGTTTTAAAGATCCTAATACGCATAAAGTAGCATCTTTAAAACACCAAAAGGGGGCAAAAAGCAGACCCTAACTCACGGATTTTTGTGTGTCAACAACACAAAACCGTGAGCTAGTAATGAGAAACATGTATGCATATGTATAAGTGGCTCTTGATGCCATTGTTGGGGTTTAAACATGTTTATCAAAGTTCATATAACCTTATTTATATGAAAAACGCAGCGGATATAAGATTTAAAACATGTTAATAAGATGATTATTAAACCCATTTAATATGAACCCCAAGCCATGGATCATTATACAAAATACATACAATGAAAGAAACATAAAATGTAAGAACCACAACCTTTGGAGCTGCAGAGAACCGAAATTAAAGAGATGAAAAGGATGTGTTCTTATGGCTAAACTTCAAGGTAGAAGTTCTCAAGATAGCATACCCCAAGCCTACCAACAAAACACCTTGAATGCTAGGATCTTTGACACCAATTTCCAGCTACAAAACACCTTTTGTTGGCTGAAAATCACCTTCTTTTCTGCCCAAAACCGTGAGATTAGAGGAGAGAGTAGAGAGAGAGCTTTGGTTGTGTGTGTTCTTGGATGTGATAGAATAATGAGTGTTCAAGTGTCCAAGACTTGCATGTCTTGGAACTAATAAAATTGGGGCATCCAAGACCAAAGGGGCGGCCGAAAATGGCCCCCTTTTGTTTTCCCTCTCAATTCAAATTTTATAAAAAATTACAACAATCCATCCCTTGTTTTATAAAATTAAAACCATTTTAAATTTATATCACTAACACACACTATTATTTGCCATTGCTTAACTAATTTAAAAATGTAAAAATAATCTTTTATGAACAAATTATCTATATAATGATGTTCATCTACAAAAGCAATAATTTAGAAAATCCAATTTTCTAATTGGTGTCATTATTTATTTGTGTGATCTTATCAACAAATAAATTACCTTTTGGTGTTTGTTTGGCTTGTTATTGGGTATGACCCGACTTGGATCATATTACACTAGCCACATCAATTTAATATAATCTTGGGCAGATCAATACTTTCATCCACCTTTGCCATCAACTCTGTCGGCATACATGCCACAATTCCTTGTATGACATCCCCGTCTAGCGTTCACAACCCCGGTCTCATTAACATCCCAGTTTCATTACCGGTTGTACCACCATTCCCGTTCTCCTGATTGCTTTCATTCCCAGTCGGGTTCCCATTATCCTCGTTATTGTTGCCACCATCCCTGTGGGGGTGGTGATTTTGAAGAGCATCGCTCACTTGGGCCACGATAGCCGAATCAGTGCAACCAGCTGTTGAGCGATTAAGGCTGCCATGTCAGAGTTTCCTGTTCCTTCATTATCATTGGTAGGACCATCACTTGTCCTCGGTGCTCTACCTCTGCCTCTGCTTCTGCCCCTCGGGGCTTCACTTCCGCCACTGTTGTTGTGGTAACTCTTCGTGGTGGCATGTTCTAATCATAAAAGTAGTAAACGCATAAGTTTTAACCATTTCAAGGCATATTATCCATGTGACATTAAGGTTTAACATTCTGGTTAATACCATACTTATGGTTGTCACACATCGCATAAAAATCGTGTAATTCTCACACCATGTATAGGTAATGTCCAACAGTAGTCCATCATAATAATTTCCTATCCATGCATGAAATCAAGTTTAGTCTAGCGGAGGTTTCCTATTTCCTCCTCTCTCGAGGTCTCAGACATAACCTCCTCGGGGTAAATCACAGTGTCTAACGTCAAGCGCAGTAGCATGATCTATGAAGATCTCTTCGGGTTCAATACCCGGATTGATAAAATAACTCGATGCGCAGACGGATATGGAAGATCCAATAGAAGCTTCCCGTAAAGAGTGAGCGCAAGGGCTCCCTCACACGGTGAAAAAATCACGAAACAGATAGATAAACGAACAAGCAATGAGGAACACGTATGAGATATAAAATGCACACAACCCTGGCATGCGAATCTACATGAAGGTTCCTAGGTTATAGTCTAGGTCAAGTGTATTGCCTAATTCTCTAGAACCAATGGCTCTGATACCAGTTGTCACACCCCCGCTAAGAGCGAAAACACGGGGATGTAACGAGACGGGATCGTCATAACACATGTAAACGATAGAGATGCAATATGTTAAATGATAACAAGCGTGTCATGATGACACCCGACAACAAGGGGACTTGTGTCGTGTTTAGTCAATGTTCACGACAACATAGCCATAAGCATACGCAACCAAATGATCACACACATACGAATATCAACATTGTAATAAAATTCCCACAACCCGGGAACAAGTATCGAAAGAGTAATTGTTGATTAAAACAGACTACATCAAAGTTTTCAAAATGACAAGTTAGCCACAAAATGCATCCTAGGGTCCTCACCAAGCAGCACACCTAGATCTTTAGCTAGCATGATCACCTAAAAAGATATGCTCAAAATGGTTAACAAAGTTGTTGGTGAGCTCGCAGGTTTAAAAGTAAATAAGTAATTGATGTTGTATAAAGTTGTTGTAGAATACCGTGCATAAAGTTATAAGCAAGCAAAATCACATGACATGAGCTTTACAACCAAACCTAACGACGTACACAAAGAATCTTGTCGGAATATATTCGCCCAAGGCCCGTTCCTGGCATCTGTTGGTACTAACTAGTATACCAACACGAGGGTGGGGGTGTCAACCCAAGTAGTACTACCAATACCTATCCATCGGTTCCCACACTGGAATTAAATGGTTGTAAGAAAGAACCACAAAGCAGACTCAAGCATGTATTAGATAAGTACCCACAAACAGTAGCACGTTGATTCTAAGTATGTATTGTATGTATGTTGTACAGCATGAAAATGGGTGAGCATACTTTTCCCCCATGTTTGTAAAGGTTTGAAAAGTTGTATAAGCATAAAACGGGGCCACGAAACTCACATGTTAAGTGGTAAGTATTAATGATCACGTTCCTAACAGTTGTATGCAATGAACAGTCAAACATCTATTGACAGTTATTGTTTAGCATAAATGATATGTATAAAGCATATAGTAATGTTTGGTTGGTTCGGTCGTGGGTAAAACACACAAGCGGACACATGTATTAGATCTTATGTAGATCCAAGTAATAGGAGTAGTCGTCATTGCCAATGACATTTGTGTAAAACACCTATTGTTATAAAAGAAAGTACTTGTTGAATATTTGTAGTCCTAAAAAGGGTTGTTGTAAATCTGTAAAATGTTAGGTTGATTTAAACTAAAATAGTATGTGCATGTTGATAGCGTTGACTTTAATCTTTATGGTCAATCAATGACACTTTTACTGATGTTACCTTATCATCACAAGACATTCAGGAAGGGAATTCACACACCCAGCACCATCAGTCACACAACAGGACTAGACGCTCGACTCAACACTGCATTCATACGAATCAACCTTCAATCGTATGAATCAGCTTCATTCGCACGATTAAACCTTCATTCGCATGATTAAACCATCATTCACACGACTGGCATCCAGTCGTACCACACAACACCCAATCGCATGACTTAACCACCATACGCACGAATCAACCTTCATTCGTACGAATCAGCTTCATTCTACGAATGAACCTTCATACGTACGATTGGCCTTCAGTCATGTGATGCACGCACAGTCGCATACATTCCTTCATCCGCATTGACTCAATCGCACACACATTCATCTACATTGACTCCATCGCACACACATTCATTCGATCGCACAACTCAGTCACCCGAATGACACAGTCGCACGACTCAGTCGCACGACTCACCCAGTCGCACGGCTAAGTCGCATGACAGACCCAGTCACCTGAACTGCAGGTTCGCGACTGCTGAAGTGCAGAGCAACCTTCGGCTGCCCCGAGCATGGGTTCTACAACAACAAGGACTTCCAGAATCACACAACAAACACACACAACTGGACCATTCGTGCAACTAGACCATGCTAATGGACCATTCTTGCGACTGGACCATGCTAATTGACCATTCGTACAACTGGACCATGCTAATGGACCATTCGTACGATTGGACCATGCTAATAGACCATTCGTACGACTGGACCATGCGACTGGACCATTCGTACGACTAGAATGCGACTGGACCAGTCTTATGACCTGTCGTGCAACTGGACTAGTCTTATGTCCAATCATGCTACTGGACCATTCTTATGACTAGTCATGGTACTCGACCAGTCTTATGACTAATCTCACGAAGATATAATTCGTATTATCCACTCACACGAATGTGATAATTGTACTCCATTCATACGAATAAACGGTGTTCCTGACCAAAAAAAGTTCTTGAACTACCTTTTCAAAGATTTGAGGATGAGCAAAGCACATTCACATTGAGGTTCTTTTGTCAAATAAGTTCGATTGATACCCCACTATTCATTGGACTTCCAGAATAGGTGATTGTAGTTAGAACACAAAAGAGAGAAAGAAGATGTCAACAGTCGGTGCTGATTTTGTGGGGTAGTCAGGAGCATCTGACTATTTATGGGCCAATCAAGTTATATCTATCCGCACAGAGAGGATCTGACTATTTATGTATAGTGAAATTGAAGACGCAATCAGAAAATAATGATGTGAGCTGGTTTTGATGTTGAATTTAAGTGCATGCTGATTTGTATGAGATTGTCAGCTGTGGATTGGAACCTTCTAATTTTTGCCCAATACACCGTATGAAAACGCCAGGAGAGCACAACGTTTATATATTGGGATATGCCGAATTTGAGCGTGAATTTCTGCAGGTGTTAATGTTAATCAGGTTAGCCTATGTGAAGATTGAAGCAATGGAAAACTGTTCATGTCATTATCTAGAAAAATCAGTCATATGGGGAATCTTGCTGCTATGAGGTGTTCTGCAAAGTAAATGAAAGCTATTGTGCCTAAATTCATTTTCGGGGATATTGTAGCAACCTGACTGATCGACAATGTTGGCTAATATGGTTTTTCGTTTGATTCTATCGGAAACCAGAGCAAAGATTGACTGAAGATTGTAAGAGATGTTATCTACTATTCACAAGCAACGTCCAAGGGGGAATTTTTTGGAGCATATATTGTCATATATAGTGTGTCCGTCGCTTGTCGAATAGTCTAGGCTTAAGGTAATACACCTGATATGTTGTAAACACATGAAACTGGGTCATTCGCAGGGGCATATGCAAATGAGACTCAGTGGTACGACTGAGCCATGCTAATGGACCAGTCGTGCGACTGAGAGATGCGATTGGGCCATTCGTAAGACTGAACCATAAGTATGGTCCAGTCGTACGATTGAACCATACATATGGCCCAATCGTACGAATGGGCCCAGTCGCATCTAATAACGGTTGAGGCTTATAAATACGAGTTTCATTGGGTAGAAAGGGTTAAGGATTGCGCCTGAGGCCTAGGTGCTGCCGGATGAGAGGGGAGATCATGCTCGATCTCCCTTTGCCAAGAGTCGTGATTCGTATGTTGTAACGAGCTTGTAATCAGTTGGTTTTATTAATGAAACCATTTTATTATAGTTCTTGTTTATTATTTATCTCTTGGTTTTGGTTTTGTTTCTTTCCGTCAAGAACACGCTCGGATGTCTACCGATCCAGCGCCTTCACATTTCTGGACGCTCTGGATGGATAGGGTACGAGTATTTGTCAAAAGTCTTCAAGTGTTTTGAATTGTTCTATTTTTTCAACAAATTAAGTCGTATTTATAGGTTAGGGTTTTCCAATCGTATGAGTGAACTATTAGCATGGTTCAGTCGTGCGACTTTATTATGCGATTGATCCATATGCACGACAGAAGGTTCAGTCTTGCGACTGAGTCAATCTTATGTCTCAATCATGCGACTGATCTAGTCTCCTGGTTCAATCGTGCAACTGGTCAATTAGCATGAGATATTCATGCGTATGGTCCATTAGCATGGTTTATTTGCATGAAGACTCATACGACTAAGTTTGAACATATTTCTCAATCATTACTGACTAAGAACTTGCACAACAACCACAAACCTAAATAGTTAGTTCAATATACTTTATCACACAATAAACAATGAAACATTAAACATTATAAGCATCAATCACATATTGTATTTCATTCAACTCATTCATTACATATGTGTAAGACATGACAGACATTTACATTAATCTCATAAACTAGGTACATATGTATCAATAATCAGTTCATTCTATAACACCCTTGAATCTATGTTCTAAACTCTCAAGATCATATGAACACTTGAAAACAATTTTACTCCAAATCAATGGATGTAGTCAGAAAACTAATAGATCTAATGATATAAACAATTAATCAAACAAATCTAACACTCATAGATCAATCGGTCTAAATCAATGAGCACCGAGCTCTGATACCACCTATGAATCCAAGGATCACAATCAAGAATTATCGGGTTAGATTTAATTCGAATAGTGATCACGAAATTATCACTATTTGTTGTTTGATTGATTGAAAACGAAATAACAATTGCAGTAATAATCAATAATGAAGAATAGGACAATTAAGTGCAATGAACGAAAAAAATACGATTTGATTCAAAAGTATTTCATTAAAATAGATTAATGATTACAAAAGAACAAAAAATAATTGCTAATGATCATGGTTTCTATGTTTCTATTGATGATTTTGATATAAATTATGTTCTGGCTACTAGGGATTGATCGTGGTTGATTGATGTATTATTAGGTATTCAACCATCCACCTAAGTGTGAGCCTACACCTTGTATTTATAAGCTCAGGATTTTACTGTTAGGGTAATAATGAATTTCTTAGAAAAAGTACTTTCTTTTCGTGGCAAGAAGTTACTCTGAGAATGTTATGATGTGACACAATGTAACACCTGGTTATTTTAAGGGACGGAAAGATGAATAAAGAAAAGAAAAAGAAAGAAACATAATAAAACCTAAGTTGAGGGGTTAAAAGTGTAAAAAGGACAAAACTTTAAAAAGTTGGTGATAAAGGTGGCATGGCCGCCCACACTCTCTTAACACATAATTTCATTCGGATTTTTAATGAGAGAGAAAGTAAAGAAAGAGCAGAAAACTCTCAGGTTTTTGAAGAACAAGAAGAAGAATTCGAATTCAAGGTAAGAATTCATGGGTTTTGAATGTTCTTAACTAGCCTTAGCCTCAATTATATGCTTATGTGTGTTTGTGTGTTCGGTTGTGTGTGTTTGGTGGGTTTCTAAGTGGTTGAACTCAACGTGCATTCAAGTTTGAAGGAAGTCATCCCCAAGAGGTTGCTAAGGTGAGTTCTAGAACCCCCTTTTTACTTGTTTTAAATTGTTTCGGGGCTAGAAATGCATGTATGAACTTTTTATAAAAATGTGGTTTCACCCGTATGCTTTATGTGTGTGTGTTTACCGGTGGGGTTTGTTTTTGGGAAATGTATTTGTATGATGATGTTATGAATGTGTTTCCATGGCTTAGGATGTATGATTTAGGCTTAGAACATGATAGATGATGATTGGGGACTGAATTATGTCGTTTAAGTATGATTTAGACTACCCATGCGCCTAAATAGTGGCCCATGCACCCAAAAGAAATAACTGCCTAGATGTTCCCATACGACCAAAGTTCATGCACCCAAATAGTGTCCATGCGCCAAGAATTAGGCTGAAATTGACTATGTCCAAGTGCCTAGATAGCCCATGCGCCTAGGTACTCATGCACCTGAATAGTGCCCATGCGCCCAGAAATTGCCACAAATGACCAAGTGTTGCCCACGCGCCCTAATAGTTCCCATGCACCTAGAAGTTCCCCACGTGCCTAATGGTTCCCCATGCACCCAGAAGGCCATGCCTGTTGGGTTTTGTAACAAGTTTATCAAAGCAAGTTTAACCATTTAAACTTGAAAAACACAGTGGATATTAGTGGTTAAAGTATGTTAAACAATCTAAAATTTGTAAGCATTTTAACCAAAGGCAAAACCCAAGAACAAGGATCATTAATATATGTCAAAAGACATGCTATCAAAACAAAAGAACAACCATAGGCTCTTCTTGAAACTACCTTTCAAGAACAAGATGTTGAAGTGAGGATGAGATGAAGATGATGATGCTCTTGAATGTCCAGCCCCTAAGAGAGAAAGCCTCAAGTTTGTATACCTACAAGCTTTTCCAAACACCTAGCTAGTTACGGAGCATAACACCAAAAGTCTCTACCTATGCACCTTCAAAATCTGAAATTTTCAGCTTGTTTGTGCCTTGAATCCGAAATTTTTAGCTTTGTTTAGAGAGAGTTCTTTGCTTGTGTGTGAAAGAGAGAGCGTGTCTGTTGATTAAAGAATGCAAGAACGGAGAAAGTCTTATAGAACCCAAGACTAAAAGACTCCTCAAACCCCCACATGAGGCGGCCAAATATTGATTCAAAATGGGTTCCCCCTCTTTTGAAACTTTTATAAAATTGTACTCTTTTAAACCCTTAGTTTATAAAATTAAAACACATTTTCATTTTATAACATTAACACATTTTATTTGTTATTATTTAACCAACTTAAATAATTAAACAAATAATTTCTCATGAATAAATTATCCATATAATGTTGTTCTATCACAAAAACAACGTTTTAGAAAACCCATTTTCTAAATTCGTGTCAATATTTATTTGTATTATCTCATCAACAAATAAATATTTATTGGTGTTTGTTTGGCTTGTTATTGGGTATGACCCGACTTGGATCATAACGTACTAACCACATAAATCTTGTATGTGTCTTGGGCATACAAGATCCAACAATCTCCCACTTGCACAAGATTCGTAGAATATTGATGCAAGAATAAATACCACCTAACAATGGTTTACTACCTTTAATACGTATGAAAAAGTGACATTCAATTACATCATCCCCTTCAAGTACCTTATTCGAAATGTTTTAGGTGAATATCTATCTTTTTGTCACAAATGTCATGTTAAATACCAAAGACACAGAGTGGTCATTCTCCATTGATTTAACTTTATCAGGCCTTAGACATCTTACTCTCAACGAATAAGAGGCACAAATAACATCTTCACTACATACGTCTCTCACAATTACCTTATATCATACCTGAACTCAAACTTATGTACTGCCATGTTTCAGAATAGCGAAGAACTAAGTCAAAGTATAACATTGGTAAATATCAAGACCCAATATGTTTCTCAGGTCAGAGGATACCAAATGATATTCGCCTTTACTCAAAAATACTTATGATCAATCTGGAAGATTCCATGAAGTAATATTTGAGATGCAGGTCATTCCAATATATGTATCCTACAAAAATCTATGAACTTTGGTAGCAACACTTTGCTCTATATTTCTCCATATGAATATCAACCACTCCATGTTCATAATAGTCTTACCTTCACACTTTTTCCCACAAGTATGAACGACTACAGATGTTTTGAGTAAACGATTTACTCATGAATTTTAACATGCAAAATAGGAATAGTAGTTAAACCATTATAAATAAATAATCCATTCAAGTACTAAAGGGTTACAATATCTAAATACAAAATTAAAGATCAAATCCAGTCACTAGAATATTGAAGTCCCATGGCATAAGTATGACTTTCATGCTTTGCCTTTTCAAGAAGCTTTGTGAGTGGATATGCAATGTTTTTATCCATGTGAACTTTGCCAATACATATCTTTCCCTTTTCAACTTCATCATTTACGTAGTTGAATCTCCTTTGAATGTGCCTCGTCTTTTGATGTCGATGGGGTTCCTTGATTTGAGCAATCGCACCCTCATTATCACAAACAATTTCTAGGGGGTCCTAAATGGAAGGAACTACCCCTAGATCAGTAATGAATTGGTTTAACCATGCAGCTTCCTGAGCTGCTAATGAAGCGGCGATGTATTCTGACTCTATAGGTGATATGCCACCACATCTTACTTAGAGCTCATCTAAGAGATTGCTCCTCCATTCAAGATGAAAATGTACCCTGATTGTGATCGTTAATCATCCCGATCAGTTTGAAAAATCGCATCCATCTAACCCTTTACTACGAGTTCCTCCTTACCAGATCCATAGATTAGAAACATATCTTTGGTCCTCTTGAGGTAGTTAAGTATGTTCTTAACAGCCATCCAATGACTGTTTCTAGGATTTTGTTGGTATCGGCTTGTCATGCTCAAAGTGCATGACACGTCCGACCTAGTGCATATCATTGCTTACATGATGGATCCTATAGCAGATGCACACGGGATTCCCTTCATTTTGTCTTGCTCATCCTTTGAGATTGGACATTGAGTCTTACTTAATATCATTCCTCATTGAATAGGTAAGGTACCTTTCTTAGAGTTTTCCAACTTGAACCTTTTCAAGATCTTGTCAATGTATGCACTTTGATTTAAACCTATCAACCGCCTTGATCAATCCCTATAGATCTTTATTCCCAAAATATAGGCGGCTTCACCAAGATCCTTAATGGAGAAATAGCTTCCAAGCCAGGCTTTTACACCCTCCAAGGTTGGAATGCCATTTCCAAATAGTTAAATGTCATCGACATACAGTACTAGGAAAGTGATGATGCTCCCACTAGCTTTCTTATATACACATGCTTCATCAGCGTTTTTGATGAACCCAAATTTGATTATCTCTTCATCAAAATGGTGATTCCAACTTCTTGATGCTTGATTTAATCCATAGATTGATTTCTTTAATATGCATACTTTGCTAGGATGTTTTGGATCGACAAAACATTCAGGCTGAACCACATAGACATCTTCCTCAAGATATCCATTTAGACAAGCGATTTTGACATCCATTTACCACATCTCATAATCATAATCAGCAGCTATGCCAAATAATATCCTAATAGACTTTAGCATTGCAACCGGTGAGAGTCTCATCATAATCAACCCCATGAGTTTGAGTGAAACCTTTTGCTACAAGTCTAGCTTTATAAGTATCCAAGTTTCCATGCATTTTGGTTTTCTTCTTGAAAACCCACTTACTTCCAACTATCTTGGACTTAAGAGGTGGTTCAACCAAGTCCCATACTTTGTTATCATACATGGATTGCATCTTAATGATCATGGCTTCAAGCCATTTGTCACAATCCAAATTGGACATTGCATCATGATAGGTGGTTGGTTCATCAGAATCTGCCGCATAGCATCCATCTATGAAAAATCCATATCTTTCAGGTGGATTACTAATTCTACCAGATCTGCGAACGTTTTATGTATATTGATCAACCACTTAAACTTGAAATACGCAACAGATATTAGTGGTTAAAGCAAGTTTAACCATTTAAACTTGAAAAATGGAAGTTTAACCATTTAAACTTGAAAACACAGCGGATATTAGTGGTTAAAGTATGTTAAACAATCTGAAAATTTTAAGCATTTTAACCAAAGACAAAACCCAAGAACAAGGATCATTATTATATGTGAAAAGACATGCTATCAGAACAAAAGAACAAGCATAGGGTGTTCTTGAAACTACCTTTCAAGAAAAAGATGTTAAAGTGAGGATGAGATGAAGATAATGATGCTTTGAATGTCCAGCCCCCAAGAGACAAATCCTCAAGTTTGCATACCCACAAGCTCTTCCAAACACCTAGCTAGTTAGGGAGCACAACACCAAAACTCTCTACCTATGCACCTTCAAAATCCGAAATTTTCAGCTTGTTTGTGCCTTGAATCCGAAATTTTCAGCTTTGTTTAGAGAGAGTTCTTTGCTTGTGTGTGTACGAGATAGTGTGTGTGTTGATTTAATAGTGCAAGAATGGAGAAATTCTTGTAGAACCCAAGACTAAAGGACTCCTCAATCCCCCACATGGGGCGGCCGAATATTGATTCAAAATGGGTTCCCCCCATTTTGAAACTTTTATAAAATTGCACTCTTTTAGATCCTTAGTTTATAAAATTAAAACCTATTTTAATTTTATAAGAATAACACACTTTTATTTGTTATTATTTAGCCAACTTAAATAATGAAACAAATAATTTCTCACGAACAAATTATCCATATAATGTTGTTCTATCACAAAAGCAACATTTTAGAAAATCCATTTTCTAAATTGGTGTCAATATTTATTTGTACGATCTCATCAACAAATATATATTTATTGGTGTTTGTTTGGCTTGTTATTGGATATGACCCGACTTGCTTCACAACATACTAACCACATAAATCTTGTATGTGTCTTGAGCATACAAGATCCAACAATCTCCCACTTGCACAAGATTCATAGAATATTGATGCAAGAGTAAATACCACCTAACAACGGTTTACTACCTTTAATACGTATGACAAAGTGACATTCAATTACATCATCCCCTTCAAGTACCTTAGTTGAAATGTTTTAGGCAAATCAATCATCTATCTTTTTGTCATAGATGTCATGTTAAATCCCAAAGACACAGAGTGGTCATTCTCCATTGATTTAACTTTATCCGGACTTAGACATCTTACTCTAAACGAATAAGAGGGTCAAATCCTATCTTGACGACATACGTCTCTCACAATTACCTTATATCATACCTGAACTCAGACTTATATACTGCCATGTTTCAGAATAGCGAAGAACTAAGGCAAAGTATAGCGAAGAACTAAGTCAAAGTATAACATTGGTAAATATCAAGACCCAATATGTATCTCAGGTCAGAGGATACCAAATGATATTCGCCTTTACTTAAAATTACTTATGATCAATCTGGAAGATTCCATGAAGTAATATTTGAGATGCAGGTCAGTCCAATATATGTATCCTACAAAAATCTATAAACTTTGGTAGCAACCCTTTGCTCTATATTCATCCATATGAATATCTACCAATCCAAGTTCATAATAGTCTTATCTTCATACTTGTTCCCACAAGTATGAACGACTACAGATGTTTTGAGTAAACGATTTACTCATGAATTTTTACATGCAAAATAGGAATATTAGTTAAACCATTATAAATATGTAATCCATTCAAGTATTAAAGGGTTGCAATATCTAAATACAAAATTAAAGATCAAATCCAGTCACTAGAATATTGATGTCCCATGGCATAAGTATGACTTTCATGCTTTGCCTTTTCAAGAAGCTTCGTGAGTGGATACGCAATGTTTTTATCCATGTGAACTTTGCGAATACATATCTTTCCCTTTTCAACTTCATCCTTTACGTAGTTGAATCTCCTTTAATGTGCCTCGTCTTTTGATGTCGACGGGGTTCCTTGATTTGAGCAATCGCACCCTCGTTATCACAAACAATTTCTAAGGGGTCCTGAATGGAAGGAACTACCCCTAGATCAGTAATGAATTGGTTTAACCATGCAGCTTCCTGAGCTGCTAATGAAGCGGCGATGTATTCTGACTCTGTAGTTGATAATTCCACCACATTTTGCTTAGAGCTCTTCGAAGAGATTGCTCCTCCATTGAAGATGAAAATGTTCCCTGATTGTGATCGCGAATCATCCCGACCAGTTTGAAAACTCACATCCATGTAACCCTTTACTACGAGTTCCTCCTTACCAGATCCATAGATTAGGAACATATCTTTGGTCCTCTTTAGGTAGTTAAGTATGTTCTAAACAGTCATCCAATGACTATTTCCAGGATTTTGTTGGTATCGGCTTGTCATGCTCAAAGCGCATGACACGTCCGGCCTAGTGCATATCAATGCATACATGATGGATCCTATAGCAGACGCATACGGGATTCCCTTCATTTTGTCTTGCTCATCCATTAAGCTTGGACATTGAGTCTTACTAAATATCGTTCCTCATTGAATAGGTAAGGTACCTTTCTTAGAGTTTTCCATCTTGAACCTTTTCAAGATCTTGTCAATGTATGCACTTTGATTTAAACCTATCAACCGCCTTGATCTATCCCTATAGATCTTTATTCCCAAAATATTGGCGGCTTCACCAAGATCCTTAATGGAGAAACAGCTTCCAAGCCAGTATTTTACACCCTCCAAGGTTGGAATGTCATTTCCAAATAGTTAAATGTCATCGACATACAATACTAGGAAAGTGATGATGCTCCCACTAGCTTTCTTATATACACATGCTTCATCAGCATTTTTGATGAACCCAAATTGATTATCTCTTCATCAAAATGGTGATTCCAACTTCTTGATGCTTGCTTCAATCCATAGATTGATTTCTTTAACTTGCATACTTTGTTAGGATGTTTTGGACCGATAAAACATTCAGGCTGAACCACATAGACATATTCCTCAAGATATCCATTTTGACAAGCGATTTTGACATCCATTAACCACATCTCATAATCATAATGAGCATCTATGGCAAATAATATCCTAATAGACTTTAGCATTGCAACCGGTGAGAAAGTCTCATCATAATAAACCCTTGAGTTTGAGTGAAACCTTTTGCTACAAGTCTAGCTTTGTAAGTATCTGAGTTTCCATGCATATCAGTTTTCTTCTTGAAAACCTACTTACTTCCAACTAGCTTGGACTTAAGAGGTGGTTCAACCAAGTCCCATACTTGGTTGTCATACATGGATTGCATCTCAATGATAATGGCTTCAAGCCATTTGTCACAATCCGGACATTGCATCACGATAGGTGGTTGGTTCATCGGAATCTACCGCATAGCATCCATCTATGAATAATCCATATCTTTCAGGTGGATTACAAATTCTACCAGATCTGCGAACGTTTTATGTATATTGATCAACCACTTAAACTTGAAATAAGCAGCGAATATTTGTGGTTAAAGCAAGTTTAACCATTTAAACTTGAAAAATGGAAGTTTAACCATTTAAACTTGAAAAACGGAGCGGATATTAGTGGTTAAAGTATGTTAAATAATCTGAAATTTTTAAGTATTTTAACCAAAGACAAAACCCAAGAACAAGGATCATTAATATATGTGAAAAGGCATGCTATCAAAACAAAAGAACAACCATAGGGTGTTCTTGAAACTACCTTTCAAGAACAAGATGTTAAAATGAGGATGAGATGAAGATGATGATGCTTTGAATGTCCAGCCCCCAAGAGAGATGAAAGGGATCGAGATCTAGTTTGATCAATTAGATTAGGATTTGCAGTGGAATAGCACACGAATTAGACGAAATTATAGCAAGAATAAGATGAATATTCAAACAAACAAGAACGGTTATAGAGAGAGAGTTTTCTGCAAAAAGAATGTTTTCATTCATGCACAAGCTTCCCGTACAGAGAAATTAGGTCAACATTCCTTTTATAAGGAATGTGACATCAGCTGACGTCACTTGATAGTGACATCTAACTGATTTATACAAACAACTAAAAGTAAACTAAACTACTGAAGATGTCCATAACAACTGAGGACACCTTCACTAAAAGCTAAGTATAAGCTAACATTATAACTACTGAAGTTATAACATCAGAAGTGTAAGAAATTCAGATATTTTACATAATATAAAACTACTGATTACAAACTACTAAACTGTAAACCATCACAACTACTGAAGAGAACTACTTCAGCTGTTGTGACAACTTCTGAGAACTTGATATTCAGACTTTGTCTTCAGCAGTTCTCTTCAGACTTTGTCTTCAGCTGTTGTCTTCAGACTTTGTCTTCAGCTATTGTCTTTAGACTTTGTCTTCAGCAGTTGTCTTCAGCAGTTTGTCTTCAGACTTTGTCTTCAGCTGTTGTAGATCACTTCAGTTGTTTTGATGTGTGTGGAACTTAAAGGTTTTTCTGATCTGACTCATTGGTTGTTTTGGTCCAACAAGAGAAATCCTCAATTTTGCATACCCACAAGCTCTTCCAAACACCTAGCTAGTTAGGGAGCACAACACAAAAACTCTCTACCTATGCACCTTCAAAATCCGAAATTTTCAGCTTTGTTTATAGAGAGTTCTTTGCTTGTGTGTGTACGAGAGTGTGTGTGCGTTGATTGAATAGTGCAAGAATGGAGAAAGTCTTGTAGAACCCAAGACTAAAGGACTCCTCAAACCCCCACATGGGGCGGCCGAATATTGATTCAAAATGGGTTCCCTCCATTTTGAAACTTTTATAAAATTGCACTCTTTTAAATCCTTAGTTTATAAAATTAAAACCTATTTCAATTTTATAAGATTAACACACTTATATTTGTTATTATTTAGCCAACTTAAATAATGAAACAAATAATTTGTCATGAACAAATTATCCATATAATGTTGTTCTATCACAAATGCAACATTTTAGAAAACCCATTTTCTAAATTGGTGTCAATATTTATTTGTATGATCTCATCAACAAATATATATTTATTGGTGTTTGTTTGGCTTGTTATTGGATATGACCCGACTTGCTTCACAACATACTAACCACATAAATCTAATATGTGTCTTGAGCATACAAGATCCAACAATCTCCCACTTGCACAAGACTCGTAGAATATTAATGCAAGAGTAAATACCACCTAACAATGGTTTACTAAATTTAATATGTATGACAAAGTGACATTCAATTACATCATCCCCTTCAAGTACCTTACTCGAAATGTTTTAGGTGAATCAATCATCTATCTTTTTGTCACAAATGTCATGTTAAATTCCAAAGACACAGAGTGGTAATTCTTCATTGATTTAACTTCATCAGGCCTTAGACATCTTATTCTCAACGAATAAGAGGGACAAATCCATCTTGACTACATACGTCTCTCACAATTACCTTATATCATACCTGAACTAAGACTTATGTACTGTCAAGATTCAGAATAGCGAAAAACTAAGTCAAAGTATAACATTGGTAAATATCAAGACCCAATATGTATCTCAAGTCAGAGGATACCAAATGATATTCGCCTTTTCTCAAAATTACTTATGATCAATCTGGAAGATTCCATGAAGTAATATTTGAGATGCAATTAGTCCAATATATGTATCCTACAAAAATCTATGAACTTTGGTTGTAACCCTTTGCTCTATATTCATCCATATGAATATCTACCAATCCAAGTTCATAATGGTCTTACCTTCATACTTGTTCCCGCAAGTGTGAACGACTACAGATGTGTTGAGTAAACAATTTACTCATGAATTTTTACATGCAAAATAGGAATATTAGTTAAACCATTATAAATGATAATCCAATCAAGTATTAAAGGGTTACAATATCTAAATACAAAATTAACGATCAAATCAGTCAGTAGAATATTGAAGTCCCATGGCATAAGTATGATTTTCATGCTTTGCCTTTTCAAGAAGCTTCGTGAGTGGATCTGCAACGTTTTTATCCATGTGAACTTTGCGAATACATATCTTTCCTTTTTCAACTTCATCCTTTATGTAGTTGAATCTCCGTCCAATGTGCCTAGTCTTTTGATGTCCACGGGGTTCCTTGATTTGAGCAATCGCACCCTCGTTATCACTAACAATTTCTAGGGGTCCTGAATGGAAGGGACTACCCCTAGATCAATAATGAATTTGTTTAACCATGCAGCTTCCTGAGCTGCTAGTTAAGCGGCGATGTATTCTGACTGTGTAGTTGATAATGCCACCACATTTTGCTTAGAGCTCTTCTAAGAGATTGCTCCTCCATTCAAGATAAAAATGTACCCTAATTGTGATCGTGAATCATCCCGATCAGTTTGAAAACTCGCATCCATGTAACCCTTTACTATGAGTCCTCCTTACCAGATCCATAGATTAGGAACATATCTTTGGTCCTCTTGAGGTAGTTAAGTATGTTCTTAATAGCCATCCAATGACTGTTTCTAGGATTTGTTTGGTATCGGCTTGTCATGCTCAAAGCGCATGACACGTCCGGCCTAGTGCATATCATTGCATAAATGGTGGATCCTATAGCAGACGCATACGGGATTCCCTTCATTTTGTCTTGCTCATCCATTAAGCTTGGACACTGAGTCTTACTTAATATCGTTCCTCATTGAATAGGTAAGGTACCTTTCTTAGAGTTTTCCACCTTGAACCTTTTCAAGATCTTGTCAATGTATGCACTTTGATTTAAACCTATCAACCGCCTTGATCTATCCCTATAGATCTTTATTCCCAAAATATAGATAGCTTCACCAAGATCCTTAATGGAGAAACAGCTTCCAAGCCAGGCTTTTACACCCTCCAAGGTTGGAATGTCATTTCCAACTAGTTAAATGTCATCGACATACAATACTAGGAAAGTGATGATGCTCCCACTAGCTTTCTATATACACATGCTTCATCAGCGTTTTTGATGAACCCAAATTTGATTATCTCTTCATCAAAATGGTGATTCCAACTTCTTGATGCTTGCTTCAATCCATAGATTGATTTCTTTAACTTGCATCCTTTGTTAGGATGTTTTGGATCGACAAAACAATCAGGTTGAACCACATAGACATCTTCCTCAAGATATCCATTTAGACAAGCGGTTTTGACATCCGTTTACCACATCTCATAATCATAATGAGCAGTTATGGCAAATAATATCCTTATAGACTTTAGCATTGCAACCGGTGAGAAAGTCTAATCATACTCAACCCCTTTAGATTGAGTGAAACCTTATGCTACAAGTCTAGCTTTATAAGTATCCAAGTTTCCATGCATATCGGTTTTCTTCTTGAAAACCCACTTACTTCCAACTATCTTGGACTTAAGAGGTGGTTCAACCAAGTCCCATACTAGGTTGTCATACATGGAATGCATCTCAATGATCATGGCTTCAAGCCATTTGTCACAATCCAAATTGGACATTGCATCACGATAGGTGGTTGGTTCATCGGAATCTACCGCATAGCATTCATCTATGAAAAATCCATATCTTTCAGGTGGATTATTAATTCTACCAGATCTGCGAACGTTTTATGTATATTGATCAACCACTTAAACTTGAAATACGCAGCGGATATTAGTGGTTAAAGCAAGTTTAACCATTTAAACTTGAAAATGGAAGTTTAACCATTTAAACTTGAATAACGCAGCAGATATTAGTGGTTAAAGTATGTTAAACATTCTAAAATTTTTAAGCATTTTAACGAAAGACAAAACCCAAGAACAAGGATCATTAATATATGTGAAAAGACATGCTATCAAAACAAAAGAACAACCATATGGTGTTCTTGAAACTACCTTTCAAGAACAAGATGTTAAAGTGAGGATGAGATGAAGATGATGATGCTTTGAATGTCCAGCCCCCAAGAGAGAAATCCTCAAGTTTGTATACCCACAAGCTCTTCCAAACACCTAGCTAGTTAGGGAGCACAACACCAAAACTCTCTACCTATGCACCTTCAAAATCCGAAATTTTCAGCTTGTTTGTGCCTTGAATCCGAAATTTTCAGCTTTGTTTAGAGAGAGTTCTTTGCTTGTGTGTGTAAGAGAGAGTGTGTGTGTTGATTTAATAGTGAAAGAATGAAGAAAGTCTTGTAGAACCCAAGACTAAAGGACTCCTCAAACCCCCACATGGGGCGGCCGAATATTGATTCAAAATGTGTTCCCCCCATTTTGAAACTTTTATAAAATTGCACTCTTTTAAATCCTTAGTTCATAAAATGAAAACCTATTTTAATTTCATAAGATTAACACACTTTTATTTGTTATTATTTAGCCAACTTAAATAATGAAACAAATAATTTCTCATGAACAAATTGTCCATATAATGTTGTTCTATCACAAAAGCAACGTTTTAGAAAACCCATTTTCTAAATTGGTGTCAATATTTATTTATATGATCTCATCAACAAATATATATATTTATTGGTGTTTGTTTGGCTTGTTATTGGATATGACCCGACTTGCTTCATAACATACTAACCACATAAATCTTGTATGTGTCTTGAGCATTCAAGATCCAACAATCTCTCACTTGCACAAGATTTGTAGAATATTGATGCAAGAGTAAATACCACCTAACAACGGTTTACTACCTTTAAGACGTATAACAAAGTGACATTCAATTACATCATCCCCTTCAAGTACCTTACTCGAAATGTTTTAGGTGAATCAATCATCTATCTTTTTGTCATAGATGTCATGTTAAATCCCAAAGACACACAGTGGTCATTCTCTATTGATTTAACTTTATCAGGCCTTAGACATCTTACTCTCAATGAATAAGAGTGACAAATCCCATCTTGACTACATACATCTCTCACAATTACCTTATATCATACCTGAACTCAGACTTATCTACTGCCATATTTCAGAATAGCGAAGAACTAAGTCAAAGTATAACATTGGTAAATATCAAGACCCAATATGTATCTCAGGTCAGAGGATACCAAATGCTATTCGCCTTTACTTAAAATTACTTATGATCAATCTGGAAGATTCCATGAAATAATATTTGAGATGCAGGTCAGTCCAATATATGTATCCTACAAAAATCTATGAACTTTGGTAGCAACCCTTTGCTCTATATTCATCCATATGAATATCTACCAATCCAAGTTCATAATAGTCTTACCTTCATACTTGTTTCCACAAGTATGAACGACTACAGATGTTTTGAGTAAACGATTTACTCATGAATTTTAACATACAAAATAGGAATATTAGTTAAACCATTATAAATAAATAATCTATTCAAGTATTAAAGGGTTACAATATCTAAATACAAAATTAAAGATCAAATCCAGTCACTAGAATATTGAAGTCCCATGGCATAAGTATGACTTTCATGCTTTGCCTTTTCAAGAAGCTTCGTTAGTGGATCCGCAATGTTTTGATCCATGTGAACTTTGCGAATCCATATCTTCCCTTTTCAACTTCATCCTTTATGTAGTTGAATCTCCGTTCAATATGCCTAGTCTTTTGATGTCCACGGGGTTCATTGATTTGAGCAATCGCACCCTCGTTATCACAAACAATTTCTAGGGGGTCGTGAATGGAAGGAACTGCCCCTAGATCAGTAATCAATTGGTTTAACCATGTAGCTTCCTGAGCTGCTAATGAAACGGCGATGTATTCTGACTTTGTCGTTGAAAATGCCACCACATCTTGCTTAGAGCTCTTCTAAGAGATTGCTCCTCCATTCAAGATGAAAATGTACCATGATTGTGATCGTGAATCATCCCGATCAGTTTGAAAACTCGCATCCATGTAACCCTTTACTACAAGTTCCTCCTTACCAGATCCATAGATTAGGAACATATCTTTGGTCCTCTTGAGGTAGTTAAGTATGTTCTTAACAACGATCCAATGACTGTTTCCAGGATTTTGTTGGTATCGGCTTGTCATGCTCGAAGCGCATGACACATCTGGCCTAGTGCATATCATTGCATACATGATGGATCCTACAGCAGAAGCATACGAGATTCCCTTCATTTTGTCTTGCTCATCCTTTGAGCTTGGACATTGAGTCTTACTTAATATCATTCCTCATTGAATAGGTAAGGTACCTTTCTTAGAGTTTTCCACCTTGAACCTTTTCAAGATCTTGTCAATGTATGCACTTTGATTTAAACCTATCAACTGCCTTGATCTATCCCTATAGATCTTTATTCCCAAAATATAGGCGGCTTCACCAAGATCCTTAATGGAGAAACAGCTTCCAAGCCAGGCTTTTACACCCTCCAAGGTTGGAATGTCATTTCCAACTAGTTAAATGTCATCGACATACAATACTAGGAAAGTGATGATGCTCCCACTAGCTTTCTTTTATACACATGCTTCATCAGCGTTTTTGATGAACCCAATTTGATTATCTCTTCATCAAAATGGTGATTCCAACTTCTTGATGCTTGCTTCAATCCATAGATTGATTTCTTTAACTTGCATACTTTGTTAGGATGTTTTGGATCAACAAAACAATCAGGCTGAACCACATAGACATCTTCCTCAAGATATCCATTTAGACAAGCGGTTTTGACATCCATTTACCACATCTCATAATCATAATGAGCAGCTATGGCAAATAATATCCTAATAGACTTTAGCATTGCAACCGGTGAGAAAGTCTTATCATAATCAACCCCTTGAGTTTGAGTGAAAACTTTTGCTACAAGTCTAGCTTTATAAGTATCCAAGTTTCCATGCATATCGGAGTCTACCGCATAACATCCATAAATGAAAAATGCATATCTTTTAGGTGGATTACTAATTCTACCAGATCTGCGAACGTTTTACGTATATTGATCAACCACTTAAATTGAAATACGCAGCGGATATTAGTGGTTAAAGCAAGTTTAACCATTTAAACTTGAAAAATGGAAGTTTAACCATTTAAACATGAAAAACACAGCGGATATTAGTGGTTAAAGTATGTTAAAAAATCTGAAATTTTTAAGCATTTTAACCAAAGACAAAACCCAAGAACAAGGATCATTAATATATGTGAAAAGACATGCTATCAAAACAAAAGAACAACCATAGGGTGTTCTTGAAACTACCTTTCAAGAACAAGATATTAAAGTGAGGATGAGATGAAGATGATGACGCTTTTAATGTCCGCCCCTAAGAGAGAAATCCTCAAGTTTGTATACCCACAAGCTCTCCAAACACCTAGCTAGTTAGGGAGCACAACACCAAACTCTCTACTATTCACCTTCAAACTCCGAAATTTTCAGCTTGTTTGTGCCTTGAATCCGAAATTTTCAGCTTTGTTTAGAGAGAGTTCTTTGCTTGTGTGTGTCTGTTGATTGAATAGTGCAAGAATGGAGAAAGTCTTGTAGAACCCAAGACTAAAGGACTCCTTAAACCCCCCATGGGGCGGCTGAATATTGATTCAAAATGGGTTCCCCCCATTTTGAAACTTTTATAACATTACACTCTTTTAAATCCTTCATTTATAAAATTAAAACCTATTTTAATTTTATAAGATTAACACACTTTTATTTGTTATTATTTAGCCAACTTAAATAATGAAGCAAATAATTTCTCATGAACAAATTATCCATATAATGTTGTTCTATCACAAAAGCAACGTTTTAGAAAACCCATTTTCTAAATTGGTGTCAATATTTATTTGTATGATCTCATCAACAAATAGATATTTATTGGTGTTTGTTTGGCTGGTTATTGGATATGACCCGACTTGCTTCACAACATACTAACCACTTTAATCTTGCATGTGTGTTGGGCATACAAGATCCAACAATACGCCTAAATAATTTCCTATGCGCCTAAGACTTAGAATATTTTTTTGAATTTTGTGGAAAATGTAAAATGTATGCTTTGACTTGGGATGTTCCGGGTGGATATGTAAGTTGACTTTTTGAAGTCATAGATGATGTAATGGGTGATGTACGATGTGACATGAATGATGATGTGTGATTGATGGATGGTATGTATAATTAATGTTATGTATGTACGAAGGTGTAACTATGGAGTTCTCCCATCCCTAGATTGCTCCCACCTAAGCACGCTTAACTGTGGAGTTATCCTCTCATCCACAGCCAATACATCCAAAACACATTGTTGATGTTACAGGCCAGACATTCCTTAAGAACCAGGAATCTCTCCTATCCATGGTCGATGTGAGATATGTGTAGGGTGTCACAGATGGTGCCTTTTATGGTGATAATTTGTATGATTATGTTAATGTTCCTTTTTATGTATGATTATTTTCCTTGGCTTTACGTTGAATGTTGATGAATGAAATGAAATGTATTACGTAACATAAAGTGGAAGATAATGAAAAGAGGAACATAATGAAAGAATGCATGCATTAATGAATGAATGAATGAAAGTAAGAAAGTCTTCCAAGCAAAGTATGAAGGTTCACACCCAATGAAGGTGTTAGCTCAACTCTGTGCAGGTTAGCTACCCCGGAAGGATGCACACTCCGGTCTAACATTTATGATTGACCATACGTATGGGATCCTTGCCGCTTGCCTCAGGTACTTAGTCAGCTTCATGCATAATGTGTGAGGTCAATGAAAGAGCTCAGGCCCAGTAACCAGCTTCGTGCACAATGTTCGGGGTATAACATATGGCATTGGTCTAGAATGAAAGAGAAAAGATAAGTGATGAGTGTACTTGCCCTGGGTACTGGAGTCAGCTTCGTGCATAATGTTATGTAAGACCTCAAGCCGAGTAACATCTTTGTGCACAATGTTTGGGGTAGTGTACATGTCATCAGAATGTAACATATGTAGGAAACATAAGTAAGGAAGTTTATGTATGAAAGTGAATGAAAGTGAACAAATGTGAATGATAATGATGTACGATGAATGAACGAAAGTTAATGAACGAATGAAGAAGATATAATGATATTATCTATGTGTATGTATGATGCTTGATCGCGTAAGAATGTAAGAATGGTTTTGAAAGGAAGTAAAGTATATTTTCTTTTAAAACTAGAACTCACTTAGCAATGCTGACTTTTATGTGTTTCTAGTTGGCAGGTAATGATTGCTGAGGATGGCATGGGGCAGCTACTTGGCTGATTTTGGATGGTAGTATGAAGGATGTGCTTTAAGAATTTAAAGCTTGCAAGATTCCTGATCCCTAATTACAACTATGAAACCTTCACATATTTAAGGCTCATTTTGGATGGTAGCAAAAGCATTTATATTGAAATGAAAAGTTATTTTAATGTTTCCGCTGCATTGTTTTATTAAAGTTAATGTATATAAATGTTTTATGTGCTTATTGACCAGTTGTAAGCGTCCTGGGTACGAGGCCTTACAAGTTGGTATCAGCCAAAGTTGAAGAAATGGGTAAATTTTCAAAAGAAACCTAAACTTAAATTGAAAATGGGACAAAAAGGGAAGGGATGCCAGTCCGACTAGCTACGTGCCATCAAGTAATTTCTTAATGTTAACCGGTATTACATGCACATTGTGTGGTTATGTGCTTTTAGTAGATTTAGATACTGATGTAGTCAAGATAGGAAATGCTTGTGGTAGGAAGAGTAGAGTAAGTGGCTAATCACAACTAGCCACTGTAATTAGGGACTTACTATACTAAAGATAAACTGAACTATTCCCTTGAATGACCTTGTTAGTGTTTGAATCTTATAGTGTTTTAAAGGATGGCTGGTGGTAGATCATCAAAGGCCTTACGTGGTGGAGGTCATGGTGGACGTGGTGCTGAACCACGGTCACAAGAGGAAGGCCTAGAGTCGAAGAGGTGGTTCATGAAGAACTCGAGACCCCTCTTCTGAAAGCCGGGGATGAGAGTGCGAACTTGAGAGCCTTAGTGCAGTAGGCTATTGTGGAGGAAGTGCATCAGGTCATGCATATGATCTTACCATCTGTGGTGACCGAAGTGATAATGGCTATGTGGGAAGGAGAAAGAAGGGAGAGCAACCGGTCCTCGGGTGGACGGGAGTGACCGCAGACGGAGACGGTTTTCTCCAAGGATGAGGAGGAAGAGGAAGATCCTATGCTGGAGACGTCATGTGACTATAAATATAGGGCATTTCAAAGATGCAAGACTTCTACCTTTGATGGTAACAACACTGCTACTGCTACTCACCGATGGGTGAGAGATAGGTTGTACTGGATATTAGCAAGTGCTGAGAGGACCAGAAGGTGAAGTTTGCTGCCCACTCATTTGTAGATTAGACTCGTGTTGGTGGAAAAATATTGACGAAGCTGAGGGAGTCGGGAAATTGGAACAATAAGATGGCCGGAGGTGAAGAAATTGGTGATTGAGGAGTTCTATCCTCATAGAGAGATGGATAAGGTGGAGAGGAAATTCCTGCAACTGGAGGCGGTGACCATGACCCATCAATAGTACACCACCGAGTTCAACGTGATGGCACACTTGGTGCCGGATCAAATGACGCCTCTATCACGGAAGATTAAGAGGTACATCCAGGCTTCCCGGTGGATATCCGTAGGCACATAATCGCTGCCCGCCGAGCATGTTTAGGTTAGCGGTTGAATTGGCGGGGAGGTTGTATGATGAAAGGAACGTGGTGGTGGCTGAAGTGAGCAAGAAAGGTGGTGGTGATTAGAATTGGAATGGGAAGCGGGTTGGACGTGGCGGGGCCACTCCAAGCAACAAAGGTGCATGGTGGATGACCGACATGTGGTCACATCTGGTGTGGGGGTGAAGAGGTGTGGAAAGTATGGGACGGAGTACAACAATGGGTGTAGGTGGGGTTTTAATGTGTACTTCAAGTGTGGGAAGCCATGTCATGTGGCAAGAGAGTGTAAAGCGGGGAGAGTTTTAACTGTGATGGGGAGGGCCACATGAGTAGGGACTTCAAGAAGCCAAGGGCTGAATGTTTGAGAGTGAAGGTGGCTGGTGGAAAAGGGCAGAGGACGAGCACAAGAGTGTTCACGATGATGCAGGAGGAGACTAGGACAGACCTGATGTTGTGTCAGGTACGTTTCTAGTAAACCAAACTCTAGCTTCTGTTATTTGATTCTGTGCTAGTAAAAGTTTTATTTATGATGCTTTCTATGCTAAATTGCCTCTTAGTAGTAGGAGTATGAATAGGACCTATGATTTCGAAACCGCCATAGGTAAGTCTAACAAGATCTCTGAGATAATAAAAGGTTGTGACACGGAATTAGAAGGACACAAGTTTCTTGTTAGACCATTTGTGATGACCTTAGGCGGGTTCGATGTAGTCCACGGAATGGATTGGTTGGTGGCACTATGAGGCAAAAATTATGTGTCGCAAGAAGATGATTCGATTGATAGTTCCTGACGGGAGTTCGGTGAAGGTTATGGTGATCAAGTCACAACAATGCTGCAAGTGATTTTGATGGCGGTGGCTAAAGGTGCATGAGGCAAGGATGTGGCGCCCACTTGGCCTACATAAAGGATGTGGAGACGCCAACACCACAACTGTCCGATGTACCAGTTGTGTGTGACTTTCCGAACATGTTTCCCGAATACTTACCAGGAGTGCCACCTGACCGCGTGATCGAGTTCCAGATCGACTTGATACCAGGTCCTTAACCTGTTGCTAAGGCGCCATATCTGTTGGCTCCGACTGAAATGAAGGAGTTGATGGGGCAATTGCAGAATTTGCTTGATAAGGGGTTCATTAGACCAAGTATCTCACCTTGGGGTGCTCCGGTCTTATTTGTGAAGAAGAAAAACAGTAGTATAAGGATCTGTATAGACTACCGTGAGATGAACAAGTTGATAGTAAAGAATAGGTACCCCTTATCGTGAATTGATGATCTATTTGATCAGCTCGAAGGTGCCAATTGGTTCCCGAGGATAGAACTTCGATCTGGCTATCATTAGTTGAAGGTGAAGGGGCAGCATATTCCTAAAATAGCTTTTTGCATGCGCTATGGACATAACGAGTTTCTTGTTATGTCTTTTGGATTGACCAATGCGCCAACTGCTTTTATGGACTTGATGAATCCAATGCGTCGGCCGATGTTAGATAAATCAGTGATTGTTTTTATTGATGATATTCTAATTTATTTAAAGACCGAGAAAGAGCATGCCTATCACATTCAGGAGGTTTTGAGACAATGAGAAAGGAGAAGTTGTATGCTAAGTTCTCCAAGTGCGCATTTTGGTCGTGCGAAGTTCAGTTTTCGTGTCACGTGGTGAATCCTGAGGATTATAGTGGACCTGGCAAAAGTGGAGGCGGTGATGCAATGGAAGTCACCAAAGATGCCATCCAAGATTCACAGTTTCTTGGGTTTGGCGGGCTATTACAAAAGATATCTTCAAGACATTTTGAAGATCGTTTCTACACTAACCCAGTTGACCTGCAAGGATGTGAAGTTTGTATGGGGTCAACCTCAAGAGAAGGTGTTTGAAGAGTTAAAGGTGAGGTTGACTCAAGCTTCTGTTTTGTCGTTACCCGATGGAAGCGAAGATTTTGTTGTTTATTCAGATGCTTCCTACTCGGGGTTGGGATGTGTGTTGATGCAGAGAGGGAAGGTTATAGCTTACACATCCCGACCGTTAAAAGTTCATGAGGTTAATTACCCTACACATGACTTGGAGCTAGCAGTTGTGGTCTTCTCGTTAAAGATTTGGAGGCACTACCTGTACGGGACGAAGTGCACCATATTCACTAACCACAAGAGCTTGAAGTACTTCTTCGAGCAGAAATTCTTGAACATGAGGCAGAGGAGATGGTTGGAGCTCATAAAATATTATGATTGAGAGATCCATTACAATCCGGGAAAGCCAACATGGTGGCGGATTCCCTTAGCCGAAAGGATAGATCCGAGCCGATTTGGGTGAAGGCTTACCGGTTGGTCATGACCTCTGATGTGATGAACCAAGTTTAGGAGTTTCAATATGAGGCATTTAAAGAAGATCATCTTAACTTTGAAAGAATGAGAGGTCTAGTCACGAAGTTAGGTGAAAACACACTCAGTGTTAGAACCCGTTTGGACGAATATGGGTTCCTTGTTTTGGGGATTTACATGGAAAGATTATGGATGAGGCTCATAAGACTCGATACTCTATTCATCATGGTGCCACGAAGATGTACCAAGACATGAAGAAAGATTATTGGTGGCCGGGTATGAAACGTGACATAGTGGAGTGCGTGAGTAAGTTCCTTACTTTTTTACAGGTGAAGGCTGAACACTAGAAGCCATATGGGAAGATCCAACTTTGAATATGCCAGAGTGGAAGTGGGAGCACATCACCATGGACTTTACTACAAACATACCACGCACCACGCGAGGGTACAATGCATATTAGTGATAGTTGATAGTCTGACGAAGAGCGCTCACTTCCTACCGATCCGCGAGGCATATTCATCTAAGAGGTTAGTAGATCTATTTATTAAGGAGATTGTGACTCGTCATGGTGTGCCAGTGTCTATTGTGTCTGATTGTGACACTCGGTTTACATCTAATTTTGGAATAATTCCACGATGCGATGGGGATGAGGTTACATATATTAGCATGACTTATCGTCCTTAGACGGATGGTTAGTCGGAGAGGACGATACAAATGCTAGAAGATATGCTTCAGGCATGTGTCATTGATTTTGGAGGATGTTTGGATGACCACTTACCGTTAGTTGAGTTCTTATATAAAAATAGCTATCATGCCAGCATTGGTATCCCCTTATGAGATGCTATACGGTAGGAGATGGTGAACACCTGTTTATTGGGGTGATATTGGATAGAAGGAGCACTAAAGTATTGAGGTGATCGAGGCTATGACTTAGAGGATTGAAAAGATCAAAAACTTAATGAAGGCATCCAAGGATAAGTAGAAGTCGTATGCCGACAACAGACATAGACCGATTGAGCTCTAGGTGGGTGATAGAGTTATGTTGCAAGTCTTACCATGTAAAGGTATCATTCAGTTTAGAAAGCGGGCAAGTTGAGTCGAAGATACATAGGGACTTTTTGAATCATTTCTTGAGTAGGAGAGGTGGCCTATAGATTGGAGTTAATAGATAAGTTAAGTGGAATTAACCCAACATTCCATCTATCTCTTCTCAGAAGTGTCTAGCAGACGAGGATATGGTTGTACCACAGAAGGATATCGAGGTAGATGAACGGCTCAATTATGTGGACTAACCAGTGTCATCGTTGATCGTAGGAGAAGAGGTTGAGGAATAAAGTAGTTCCTCTGGTGCATGTACAGTGGAAGCCCAAGAAGGGATCTAAGTCTACATGGGAGACCAAGGAGGAAATGAGACAGCATTACCCATGTTTGTTCGAGGAATAACAGGTTTCGGCGATGAAACCTATATAAGGGGGGTGGACTTGTAATACCCAGTTATTTTAACAGACAGAAAGAAAAGAGAACAAAAGAAAGAAACATAATAAGGCTAAGTTGAGGGGTTAATGTGTAAAAAGGACAAAACCTTCAAAAGTTAGGGATAAAAGTGGCATGGCCGCCCACACTCTCTTCACACCCCATTTCATTGGGATTTTTTGGGAGAGATCAAGTGAAGAAAGAGCATAAAACTCTCGGGTTTTTGAAGAGCAAGAAGAAGAATTTGAATTCAAGGTATGAATTCATGGTTTTTAGTGTTTTTAACTGGCCTTAGCCTCGGTTATTGAAGGAATTCATACCCAAGAGGTTGCTAAGGTGAGTTATAGAACCCCTTTTTTACTTGTTTAAATTGTTTTGTGGTTGGAAATGCATGTATGAAACTTTTTATAAAATGGGTTTTCTCCACCGTATGCTTTATGTTGTGTGTTGTTTACGGGTGGGGTTTGATTTTGGAAATGCAAGTGTATGAGATGTTATGATTGTTTCTAAGGCTTGGAATATATGATTTACGCTTAGAACATGATAGATGATGATTGGGATTGAATTATGTCGTTTAAGTATGATTTAGACTAGCTAGCCCTAAACAGTGGCCCATGCGCCCAATAGAAATAACTGCCTAAGTGTTGCCATGCGCCCAAACAATGTACAAGCAGCTAGAATTAGGCTGATATTAACTATGTCCAACTGCCTAGATAGCCCATGCACCTAGGTACTCATAAGCCTGCATAGTTCCCATGCGCCCATAAATTTCATAGAATGACCAAGTGTTGTCTATGCGCCGTAATAGTGCCCATGCGCCTAGAAGTTCCCCATGCGCCTAAGTGTTCCCCATGCGCCCAGAAGGCCATGCGCCAAATAGTGCCCATGTGCCGGAATAGTTCCCATGCGCCTGAATAGTGCCCATGCACCTAAGACTTAGAATTTTTTTCTAAGTTTTGGGGAAAATGTAAAGTGTAGGCTTTGACTTGGGAGGTTCCCGGGGGATATGTAAGTTGACTTTTTGAATTCATAGATGATGTGATGGGTGATGTACGATGTGACATGAAAGATAATGTGTGATTGATGCTTATGCATGATGGTATGTATAATTAATGTTATGTAGTACGATGGTGCCTTGTATGGTGATAATTTGTATGATTACGTTCATGTTCCTTTTTATGTAATATTATTTTCCTTGGCTTTACGTTGACTGTTGATGCAGGACCGTTTAACGGCTTTAACACAATTACAACACAATGACACAAAGAGGAGATTAACTAAACTTTAATCAAACAGTGAACTGGGTTAACCAAAGTGATACAAGAACACAAGTAAAGTAAGAGCCAGAACAGAGAGTATGGATTTCAAGATCAGTAATAGCTTTCTCAAGTTCTTTTACAAGTCTTACAAAGTAATATGAAGATACAAGAACTTGAAATACTTATACTACAACCTACAGCCGGCTATACTTTGAAAGCCAGCTGGATACAATTGACTAGACACTAACAATCAATTGTAGGATCAAAGGCATATCTGCCTTTTGACCTTGTGACTATGACATGCCATAGCTCACATCCTTATAGATTACAAAAAGGATAAAGTACATAAAGTGGAAGTTTCAGACTCAACCTCAATGTACAGTTACCAAAAGCATGGACCTTTTCACCAACTCATGTGAGTTGGTGACTTTACAGAGATGCAGCGGAAAAGGTGCTTTATGGAACAGTACATCAGATAAGCATGTGTACTAAAAGTCTTCGGAAGAATCTGTCTTCAAAGGATGAAGCTTCGGAAGACTTTGTCTCTGAAGCTTCGAAGACTTCATGTTTGGCTTCGGAAATATTGGTCTTGGCTTCGGAAGATTTTACACTTAGAGTATTTTCTAATGCATCGTGTAAAACTTCCGAAGCATTCTTCACTTCATTACTTAGTGCATGTTGCTGAGACACTTTGGATGTTTTTGGGTTGCTCAGACTTAAGGAATCCTTACAAACTCCCCCTAGCTGATGCTACCAAAACACTTAGAAGATCTTCAGATGTTGGTAGTCTTCAGTACAATCAAGACCATTCCTTTCTTCATTAGATGGTCAGGATCATCAAGACCTTATAGTATCTTCTCATCTCAAAGAGATCATGCAGGGTAAGTTGATATGTTCTTGCCAGGAGTAGACATTTTCAACACCTTGATCTCTGATAACATGCCATCTTTCTGGATTGGTAGAATAAGTCCAGGACAAGATGGTGTCTCAGTTGTTAGACGAGCCACTTGCATAGGAGTTGATTGGGCTGCCTCATCATGCACTTCCCTCAGTTGATCTGATTCAGCCTGAGGTGTAGAGGTAGATGACTTTGGCTTCTCTTCTTAGTTTTGGTTTAGAATCCATTCTCTTCTTCCTCTTAGATGTCTTTAACTGAGAAGACTGGTCTGCAGCACCATGTTGATCATCAGTGTCTTTCTCAGTTGGGTGTTCCTCCTCACAGGTTCAGAAGGAGAGGGAGTTTGACCCTGTCTTGGATCAGAAGATGAAGTTTGCTGAGGCTCAGCTGGAGGTTCTGGTTGAGGTGTCTCAGGTTGTTCAAACTTGACCTCCACTTCAGGTGGGACTTGACTTGGAAGAGAGTGCAAGTCAATCGTTCTCCACTTTAATCTTCTGCTTGATCACCCTTATATGCTCATCCATTGTAGATAGAGACATGGGGCCAAGTCTCCTTCCGGAGAATCCATATAGCTTCAAGAAGCTCATCATTCTTTGTCTGTCAGCAGACTCTTTGCATTCTTTGAATGATGGCTCTTGACTTTGCAGCTTCTTCCCTTAGCTTCCTTTTGGTTGTTTTTCTTTCTTTGACTAGCTCAAGCTCAAGTTGCTTTAGTACTCGAACTCAATGAAGTCATAGGACAGGGGAAGAAGTGCATTTGCCTGATAGAAGCCTGTGGCACTCAGGTAGTTGATCATCTTGATCCTATCTTCTTCTTTATCTACCTGAGGTTCTTGTGGAGCCACATCTTCCTGTGCAGGACTTTCTTGAACTGGAGAGAGAGTGGGAGCATGCTTGTAAAGTCTATTCTGTCTCTTCTCCTCTTTGAATTGGAGAAGTAACCTTGCATCCTCTTTCTCCTTCATCTCTCTTGACACTTCCATGTCAGCCAGTTCATTTAACTCTTCTAAGGGGAGGGAGATGATTTCATCATATCATAGTTCCTGGTTGTAAATAGGTAATCTTGACTGCCCTTAACTCATCATCTTGAGTATTTGGTCTGGGGGCAGCCCTGATTGCAGCTTGCATGAAGCTAGATGACCCAGAAGAACTTTCTCCCCTTAGCCTCCTTTTCCTCTCTTCTCTTCCTCCTCAATTTCCTCAGAGTCATTTTCCTTTTCCCTTTGTCACCAACAGACCTTTGTGACTCAGGGTGGATTGAGGCTTGGCCTTCATTGCTTGGTGTAGCTTCCATGCTCTGCCAGAGAGAGGCTGAGAAACACCTTCACCAGCAGGTGTCTCAGATGGAGTTTGGACCTCTGCAGCAGTTGTTGATGATGAGACAGGGTCTCAGGTTCTGCCACTGGGCCTTCAGTCAAGGTTTTCCCCTATGAAACTAATCTTAGGGTCTACCTCAATATCCAGTTGACCGATGACATTGCCTGATGCCTATGTCTCTTTCTTAGAGAGAACTCTGCAAGGATCCTGTCTTGGATTCTTTGAGCCAGCCTGTCAGCTTGTCTTGAATTGCTTGGATTAACAAGTGGCATGTTGACTAAATCCAGTCTTTCATAGAAGCTCAGGCTTTTGAACTGAAAGACTTCTTGTTGGCCTTGAACTCTGTGAAGTATAAGGGCTCTTCTGTCCTCATCATACCTCCACCTTATGATGTAGTTGCCAGTTCCTTGTGGTGGAGATGAGACAGCCCTTGGTATACCTTCCTCAAAGAGACTCCTGATGATTGAGTCTATAGAGTCCACATTAATGTGAACTTGAGGAAGTTGCTGAGAATGCACAATAGCAAGTGAGGATGGTGAGTCCTCTATGTCCATTCTCTTTAAAGAACTCCCAGGTTCTGTGGTTGTAACACTTTCTCCCCCTTTTTGGTAGCATCACCCACTTGCTAGGTGTGCTGGAGGATAAGTCAATCACTTCCACAGGTTCTTGTGTTCCTGGTTGAGCTCTCCTTAAAGGTCTCTCAGCTAGTTTTTTCCTTCAGATATGAAATCTGAAGTTGCTGATCATTGACCCTTTTTGTAAGTAGTCACCTGAGATTCCAAGTGACTAACCTTAGAGACTAAATAGGTGCATGTTTTGACAATTTCTGCACCTTTAGTCTCAAATTCCCCTCATCTTCATCAGAAGAATCAGTGGGGGATGAGACGATTGACCAAAGTCCTCTCGCTCACCACCAGCTTGAGTTTCTTGGCTGCTGGTTTTCCTCTGCTCACTGGCAGCCTCAGTGGAGATGCCAGGCTCTGATGTGGGATAGACTGAGGAGAGTCATAGGTACTGATCTTCTCTTTGAGTAGGGGATGGGAAGAGACTCATGGTACTCACTGAATCCTAAGTCTTCATTAGTATAGAAAGATAGGTTGGGAATTGGTTGGTTGAGATCCAAAGGCTGGGGATGGTAGCTGTCCCCTGAAGGTTGTTCACTTGAGTGTTGAGACTCAGAGTGAAGGCTTAAGGCTGTTGGGCTAGTGAGCTCATCAGGGTGAGCATGAGGAACCTCAGCCCTGATAGGTGAAATAATGGGAGTGGTTTGCTCCTCAGGAGAAGTGGGAGCTCTAGTATCACTTTTTCCTGTAAGGTTGAGTATATGGGGCCTGCATAAACTCAATACCTGAGTAGGGGTTCGTTTGGATTTTCTTTGGTAGGTGATGGTGATTTTGGTCTTTTTAGGGGGTAAGGATAAAAGAGGTGTGGGTTCAACACTAGCTTGTGTGCTAGGTTGTCACCTTGAGCAATGAGCTCTAACATTTTTGGGACTAGGGCTGTTTCTACCCCTGAGAAGCCTACAGTTGGCTTCTTCATTATTAAAAGATGCGGGCTTCATCTGTCCCAATTTAAGAATATTACTTGTTTCCCTCAACTGTGAGCCCAGTTCATAGTTGAGAATGTGTTGAACATATCTAGGAAACATGTAATACTCTAAGGAGTCTAAGTTTGCAAGTAAATTAGTATAAACAAATTGTGAATACCTGAACTTGACCCCCTGAACCATTCCATGAACTATAAAGGAGAGATCCTCAGGAATCTGGTCCCATCCACCATGCTTGTTTGATAAGCTGTGGATAACCACATGGAGCAGGTATTTCCACTGGGATGAGACCTTCCCTTTCCTGAAGGTCTTTACAGAGAAATCTCCCTCATAGCCCATCTGCTCAAAGGAATGATTAACCGCTTCCTTTGGGAAGGACACCTCACCTTCTTCATCATCCAGCTGCAAATGTTGGTTAATGATGGCCAGAGTGATTAAGATTGTCCTCCTTCGCACTGTGGCAGACAGTGCCTTCTCCCCATCCATAATGACCTCTTGGCAGGTCTTCCAGAATTCAAGCAAGTGATCCTCATATAGAGTAGGATCAATGGTCAGGGAGGTGAAGTTTGACAGAGTCAAGAATTGGCAAATCTCTGAGAAACTCGCATCTTTCTCAGAGCTTAACAGAGCAACTTGATTATGTTGCCTGTGAAGTTGCATGGAGAAATCTGGGTTGTTTCTGCGGTTAAGGTTAGCCATTTCAGAAGCTTAAGGGTGAAGAAAGGTAGAAAGCAAAGGCGGTTTAGAGAATTAGGTTAGAGGAATAGTGGAAATGAGGAAGATAGTGGGAGAGAGGGGGAACCGTTGGGTATTTATGTGAAAAGGGATTTGAACCAAAGTTAATGAAAGAGGATAAACTTTGAAAATCCGGAAGTCGGTCCCAACCTCTGAAATCGTAGTTTTCTTTTGCTCAAAAAGTAGTTTTCTTGGATTCAAAAGCTCCGAAGGTATTTGTCTTCAGAAGTTTTGATTTGAAAATCTTTCGAAGCTAAATAAACCCTTGGATGCTTTGTATAAGAATGAACAAAGCTTCCGAAGGTTAATTTTGCTTCGGAAGGAAAAAGTCCTTAAAAATGAATAAGTGTCTGAGTTAAGAATTTTAAGCTTCGGAAGATGAATTTGAATTCTTCCGAAGGTAACTCTCTTAGACAGTTATTTATTTTGAAGACATGTTTTTCTTCGAAGATAAAACTTTTCTCTCCGAAGTATCAGAAATTTTCAAGAATCTAAGGAAAGTTTTCAAAAGAGTTTTACATCCAAAGAAAACATGAGCTTATGAAAGTGATGACTAGACAACTTAGGACACACTTATTTTAAGAAGAAATAATTAGAATCAGTTTTAAGAAAAAGTACTCAAAGTTAATCATCCCAATAGCTGATATCAGATACTTAAATCTCTGTTCATCAAAAGCTTTGTGAACAGATCAGCATATTGTTCATCTGTATGAACTTTGACTAGTTTAATTAATCCCTTTTCATAGTTATCTCTTATTAATGATACCTGATGTTGATGTGTTTGGTCCTTGAGTGCTGCACAGGGTTCTCAGTGATAGAGATAGCACTATTGTTGTCTATGTGGATAGGAGTCTCTTGAAGTTAAATCCATAGTCCAGCATCTGATTTTGAATCCAAAGCACTTGAGCACAGCAGCTTGCAGCAGCAATGTATTCAACCTCAGCAGTTGATGCAGACACACAGGATTGTTTCTTGCATTGCCATGAGACAACCTTCCACCAAGGAATTGACATCCCCCAGATGTAGACTTTGCAGTCATGTTGCACCACCATAATCACTATCTGTATAGGCATACAGATTGAAATTAGAATTCTTTGGATACCATAGACCAAGTGTTGAAGCACCTTTGAGGTATCTTAAAATCCTTTTCACAGTGACTAAGTGAGACATCTTAGGTTGGCTTGATATCTTTCACAAATACATGTAGCAAACATGATATCAGGCCTGCTAGCTGTAAGATACATAAGAGACCAATCATAGCCCTGTCATAAGTGTTCATCTACACACTGCCCCTCAAGATCTGGACCAGGGAGTGGTTTCTGGCTATGGGTGTCTTAGAATCTTACAATCAATCATGTTGAACCTTTTGAGTATGTCTTGAACATACTTTGACTGACTTATGAGATGCCATCCTCACCTGCTTCACTTGAATTCCTAGAAGAAGTTGAGTTCTCTCATTGAACTCATTTCAAATCTATCTTTCATCAGCTTCTCAAAGTCTTTGCAGAGCTTTGGATTGGTTGAACCAAAGATGATGTCATCTACATATACTTGAACCAACAATAAGTCATTTCCCTACCTTGATGAAGAGAGTTCCATCTATAGCACCTCTCCTGTATCCATGTTTACAAAGATACTCAGATAGTGTCTCATACCACTTCCTGGGTGCCTGATGCAGCCCATAAGAGCTTTGTCAAGCTTGCAGACATAATCGGATGATCAGGTCTACAAAACCAGGTGGTTGTTTGACATAAACCTCCTCATCAATCACTCCATATATGAAAGCACACTTTACATCAAGTTGATAGACTTTGAATTCTTGGATGCAGCAAATGCCAGGAATATCCTAACAGCTTCTAGTCTCGCTACAGGAGCAAAGACATCAGTGTAGTCAATCCCTTCTTCTTGTGTTATCCTTGAACAACTAGTCTTGCCTTGTTCTTGATGATGATTCCTCTATCATCCTTCTTATTCCTAAAAACCCATTGGTTCCAATGGTAGTCTTCCCATGGGAAGCGGACAAAGGTTCCAAACTTTCTGCCTTTTGAATTGAAGCAGCTCTTGTTGCATAGCTTCAACCCAACTTCCATCCTTTAGAGCTTCATCAACTTTCTTTGGCTCTATCTGAGATAAGAAACAAGAGTGAAGACAAATATTTGCTTCATGGGTTGTGCCCTCTTGTTCTTACCCCTGTGACAACATCTCCATGATGTTTGTTGGTGGGGTGAGACTGTGGATCCTTAGTTGAGGGATCACAGCAAGTTGATGAGAGAGATCCAAATTTGAGAAATTTAGATCTGGTCTGGAAGATTTACCCTCCTCATTATCACACTTATCAGATTAACTTGATCCAATGAGTGTGTGACATCATTGATGTTGTCATCCATGGTATGGTTATTAGCATCAAGAAATTCCTGATCACTATCACCATCACCATTGTTGTCTTCTACAATTGAGGTGTCTTTATCTTGTTGAGAAGCCTCTGAGCTATAATTTGAAGGCAACGAGATGTATCAGCTGAATTTGTCATTGTTGTGCTGATAGAAACTTCATTTGTTGAAGTAGTTTCAACTGGAGCTGAAGATGTATGAGTTGAAGGTCTTACTAGCTCAAATCTTGGATCAGGATCACCTTTTCTGCAGATCCTAAAACATGCTCACAAGATTTATTAAAACAGTTGGTAACTAAATCAAGATCAAACAGCCAATCCGGACCAGAACCAGCCACATAGGTGTGTGCTTATTGAAAGTCACATTGGCTGACTCCTCAACATTCTATTTCTGAGATTGTATACTCTATAAGCTTTAGCTTGGAAGAGTATCCAAGAAGTGCCATCGTCTGATTTCTCAGCAAACTTGGCAATTTGATCTTTGGTATTCAAGATGGTGTGCGTGATATCCAAATGACTTGAGAAAACCAATGAAAGGTTTCCTCTTGTGCCAAAGTTCATAAGGGTCTTACCATGTGTCTTAACTACTAAAACTCTATTTTGCACATAGCAAGCAGTATAACTGCCTCTGCTCAGAAGGTGATAGGCAGTTTAGAGTCAGACAACATAGTTCTTGCAGCTTCAATAATGTCCTGTTTCTCCTCTCAGCAACTCCGTTTTGCTGAGGAGTCCTGGGAGCACTATATTGTCTTGTAATACCTTTTTCATCACAAAATGTATCAAGATTTGGTTCTTGAATTAGTTCCTTGATCACATCTGATGTTTTGACCTTGTGATCACATTGATTCTCAACTTTTAAGATGAAATTCTTCAGAATCTCAGGGGTTTCATCCTTAGTTCTAAGGAAGAAGACCAAGTGAATCTTAAAGTCATCGTGATCACAAACAGTAAGGGTCCTTCCTAAACTCATTACACTGGTGGGGCCAAAGAGATCCATATGTAACAAGTGTAGGGGAGTAGTGATGGAGTTCTTTTCCTTAGGCTTTGTGGATACCTTTGTTGCTTCCCTTTCAGGCATGCAACACAATGATCATCACTTGTAAACTCTTTCTTTGGCATTCCAGTTACCAGATCATTTTTATTAATTTATTCATGTTCTTAATGTTTACATGGCACCTTCTTTTATGCCATAGGAAGGACTCATCACTATTGCTTTAGATAGAAAGCATGAAACTTCTCCGGAAGGAGATGTTTCTTGCAAATCCATCTTGTACATGTTCCCTTTCCTGGGGCTCTGAGCAGGATATGCTCATGAGGAATGACCACTCCAGGCTTGAGACAATGCACTCATGCTTAGTAAAGAGCATGTTATGACTCTGATCACAAAATTGGATACTCAGAAGATTGTACCCAAGCTCCTTAACAAGTTACCTTGTCATTGCTGAGCTTACCATTTGTGACCTTGCCCCTTCAGAAATGTAACCACCTTCATCTCCTCCAAAAGCAACTGGTCCTCCATCATTCTCTCAAAATATGAGTAAGAGACCTATTGCCTGTCATGTGCCTTAACATCCACTGTCAATATCCAGACTTTCCTGTTTGTCTTGAGCTGTTCCTGCACAAGAAAATTATAGTTACATTTGGAAACCCAAGCCTTAGTTGTCTTAGGCTCACAAGTGTATATAAGGTATGCAACAGTAATAGATCCTATGGTTGACTATGGGATCTTCAGCTGTTGTTGATGGAGAAATTTCGTCATTTGGTCTTTCTTAGACTTCCACACCACCTTTGGTCTTGGACTTACCTTAAAACCATAAAAGCTTTTAGAACTTCACAAATTTTGAGGACTGACCCTTCGGAAGATTCTACGTCACTGCAGCAGACTTCAGTGCTTCAGAAGAACTCCTTTCTTCCGAGACCAATTTACTTCTTTTGGACCAAAAGACCAATGAGCCAAGATCAGAAAACCTCTAAGTCCCACACGGTATCACAACAACTGCTGAAAGCCTCATCAGTATTTGACAAGTGCTGAAGACTTCAACAGCTGAAGATCAAGTGCTGAAGACCTTAACAGCTGAAGAACCAAAGTGCTGAAGTACAACAGCTGAAGAACACAAGTGCTGAAGCTGAAAGACCAAAGTACTGAATACAACAGCTGAAGAGTTCACAAGTGCTGAAGATCAACAACTGATGTACAAAGTCTGAAGACAAAGACTGAAGACATCAGCTGATGATATCTACTGAAGTCATCAGCTGATGAAACGCCTGTGGTCAAAGTCTGAAGATCAAGTACTGAAGCCTCAGTAGTTTGTCACAACTGCTGAAGAGTACTTCTTCAGTAGTTGTGATATCAGTAGTTTATTTTCTATGTTTCAGTAGTTTTGTAAAACGACTGAAGAGCTTGTTCTTCAGTCGTTGTAGTTTCAGTAGTTTTATATTTTGTACTTAACTTGCTGATATGTTCTCAGTAGTTGTGAACATTTCAGTAGTTTGTTAGAATTAGTTATTTCTGTATTGGATCTGCCAGTTGTCACTTTCCGTGATAACAGCAGTGACTGTTGCCTCTATATAAGGAGTGACAACCTATTGTAACATGAATGAATGATGAATTGAATGGAATGATGATTGATTCGATTAGAATATTCTTCATCTATAAACATTCCCAGAAATCAGAAATACATATTCTCTCCCTATAACTGTATGCGATCTTAATGCTTACATATATGTTAGCTTGCTACAATTTGTCTAATTCGTGTTTGTATTCCGCTGCTTATATTCTGTACATCAAACTTGTGATCACTGATCCTGTCAAATGGTATCAGAGCAGGTTAATCATTGATCGATCTAATAATTGATCATTGAAACTGCTATTCAAGATCCAAGTTTGATTGAATTAGCTTTTGTTTTTGCAAGAAACGGTTATAGAGATTGAATTTTCTGTATTTCTGCTCATTCATCCTGAGATCTTTTCTTGGTTCTCATTGAGTTTGTTGTGGTTTGTCTAAAACTTTTTAAAACTTGAACTAAACTGTTTTTGAACTGAAAATGACCACTCCCTCCAATGATCCTCACAATACTGGTTCCTCAACCAAGCCTCCTATGCTGGTTAGGAATGAGTATAACATATGGCAAAGACGTATGCTCCATCACCTGTCTGTTAACAGCGCAGGGTGTTGGACATCAGTGGTACATGGTCCACACAAGCCTATGGTGAATAACCCGAAACCAATCAAATGGTTCCGAAGAGGAGGGAGCAATACTCAGATGATAAAAAGTTGCTTGAGATTGATGCAAAAGCCCATGGAATTCTGGCCATGGCTTTGCCCAATGAAATCTATTCTGGGCTAATGCATCATGAAACTGCCCATGACCTCTGGATTGCTTTGAAAGAACAATTTGGAGGAACAGATGAGGTCTTGGCAAATAATAGAGAAATTCTTGCCCAACAATATGAGACATTCTCTCATAGAAAGGGTGAGACACTGACTCAACAATATGAGCGGTTTTTCTTGTTTGATCTCTGAACTAAAAATGGTCAAACTTGAATACCCAATATTCAGATGAATAACAGATTTCTCAGATCACTGCCTGAGAGATGGGACACATATACTATTGTCCTACGCTCCAGTGCAAGTTTGGACAAACTATCTCTCACCAACTCCATGGGAAATTGCTCACTTTTGAGAGAGAGATAGAACAGAAGAGAAAGCTGTCTTCATCTGGAAAGCTCACTGAAGACTTTATACAAGGCAACACTGCCTTGGTGGGTCATGAGTCAGAATATGCTTCATCTGAATGCCAGTATGATGAGCATATTAATTTCTCTTCGAGCACTTCAATTCTGCATTTAAGTGTTGATGGTCAGTTCACTGGATGTAATAATGACAATTTATGTTTCATTATGGATGATCTCAAGGGGATTGCTGATGATGACTTAGAAGAGATGGATATTTTGAGCCAAATGGCCTTGATAAATATCAGATCTCAGAAGTTCTACAAAAGAACTGGAAGAAAATTCCCAGGACTCTCTGGCAAAACCAAAGTTGGTTTTGACAAGAGCAAGTTGAGGTGTCACAAATGCCAACGGCTTGGACACTTTGCAAGAGAGTGTAGATCAACTGGATCAAACTCTACTGCACCCTTTGTGACTTTTCCTGGCAATAGTCAAAAACAGAGGGCAACATCCTGTCACATCTAGTCATCATCCTCAACAACAATCTCCGGCATATTTTGTTCCTCAGGGTCAAATGCCTTATCAGTACCCTTGTTATTACATGCCACAGTCAATCAAGTTCAAGTTCCTATGACACCACAACCTCATGCATTACCAGAACCTCAGCCTTCCCTATCTCATCAACAACCTTCATCTCAACAACACAGCTTCTTCACCCCAGGAGTTGTTGACTGGAGCAGTTTACCAGATGACTTGTCTGGTCATGATCAACTGTTCTCAGGTGCTGGTCAACATGGTGGTGACAGTCCCTTTGGGAATCTAGCTCTTATGGCTTTGGAGTCTGCTGATACTTCATCTTCCAATGCCTCTACACCTCAGGTATCACAGGTATCCTCTGAGGCAAAAGCCAAATTATGTTCTGAACAATGCATAGCAGCATTTGCTTCCATTAGAGAAGCAAATGTAGCTTTAATTAATAAGAACATTGAGCTAGAACAAATATTTCCAAAAACAAAGCTGAGTTTGAGTTTGTGCTCAAGATAAAAATGATGAGGTTTATAAACTGAATTGCAAAATAATTGATGATAAGGCTAGAGAAGATGTACTTCTAGAGAAGTACAAAGATCTCAAAGAAACCCTTGCAGTTACCCAGTCGAGTGTGATAGATGGGTACAATCATGCAAAGGTTTTGAAATGCTTCTTAGTAAGCAATCTGCTTCAAATGTGAAGTTTGGAATTGGTTACAATCACACTGCTCCACCTACAGATTTTACCCCAAGAGCAGAGGTAGAATCTGATGGTGAGAGTGATAACCAATCCATCAAGTCATGTGATCTACCTTCTGATACAGCACAATCAGAAGTAGCAGTCATATCAAGTCCTCTTTGAACCTATCAGCTGATGTTGATGGTCAAAATGCTGACATTCACATGATCAATAAGTTGATCAACTCAGGAGTTAATCCTGAAGGTCCTGAAAGGACTGGAGAGCAGGATTCAACACCTGAAGTTCAAACTTCAACTGCTGTCAGTACTGAAGAGAAGAAAACTGGCAGTAGAAAGAGTTTGAAGACTACTAAAGATGCTGTCAAGAAAGCAACCAATGCTTCCAAAGCATTGAAGAACAAGTCTTCTGTTGCTTCACCATCTTTAGTTGATGATCAACCTAAGATGAAGAAGAAACCATGTGAAGTATGTGGTTTGTTCAATCATCTTACAGATGATTGTTGGTACAAAAGAGGTTCCAAACTCAAACAAAAAGAAGAAATTAATAGAAAATGGTAAAAATGAAAAATGAGTTTGAGACCACATTTGTATCAGCAACATCAAATCCTGTAACCCTTAAGTCCTTAAAGCAATCAAAAGGAAGGAGTAAACAGGTGACAGCTGAGGGTGCTCAAAAGAAGAAGGTGCAACATAGGACCTTATCTAACTCCACTAGCAATGTGTCTGATGAGCTGAAAGCTTTATCACAAAATCACACACACTGGTGATGATGGTACAACATCTGTTGGGTAGAGTTAACCAACTAGATTCTCCTATGTTGAACCACAGAAAAGGAGGTCTAAGCCAAAGGACTCCTCTTCTGCACCATCTTCTTCCTCTCAGGCTGTTTTTACAAATAAACATGCTAGTTTACCATCTATTGATGAGACCAGGCCCAAAACCAAAAGGTTTGGGTCTCTAAACTAACTGATTGTTTATTATTGCAGGGTTCTTCAACATGCCAAAGTAGCATCTGGTATGTAGACAGTGGGGGATCTATGCACATGACTGGGAACATCTCTCTCTTCTTCATGACTACTCTCAAGGAAAGAAGGGATTTGTCTCTTTTGGCAATGATGCTAGGGGTTACATCATCGGTAAGGGCTTTGTCTCCAATGGAGAAATCAAATTTGATGATGTTAATCATGTGGAAAATCTCAAGTACAACCTCTTGAGTGTCAGTCAAATGTGTGATAAAGGCCATGTTGCCCTTTTCACAAGTCAAAACTGTAGGATTCTGTCATCCAAATTTTTGCCCTTGATTGACAAGGTGTTGGATGATCACACTCTCCTGAAAGCCAACAGGACAGGAAGAGTGTATGCCTTAGATCTCTCTAAGAAGATAGATCTCAAAGGCAATCCTTGCCTATTTTCCAAAGCCTCTTTTCAAGAATCTAAACTGTGGCACAGGAGGCTTGGTCATGTTAATCTCAAAAACATGAATCAGCTTAGCCACAATAGTTTAGTCAGAGGCTTACCAATAAAGGAGTTCCACTGTGATGAAACTTGCACTGCTTGTTTAAAAGGAAAACAGCACAAGCTCCTTTCCTCCTATTGAAGTGTCCAAGTCCACTGCCTGCTTGCAATTACTGCATATGGATCTATTTGGTCCTGTGAGAGTAATGAGCATGGCAAAGAAGAAATACTGTCTGGTAATTGTGGATGATTACTCCAGATTTGTATGGACTTTCTTTCTACATTCAAAGGATGAGGCTGCTCAGAAGATTATCCACTTTGTGCTGTACATTGAGAAGCAGTATTCCCTTCCAGTCAAGTGTATTAGGAGTGATAATGGAACTGAGTTCAGAAATCATACACTTGATGACTTCTATCTCTCAAAGGGAATCAAAAGGCATTTCAGCATTCCAAGGACTCCAGAACAAAATGGAGTAGTGGAGAGAAAGACAGGACCCTCATTGAAGCTGCAAGGTCCATGCTGGCTGACTCAGTTTGCCATTGACCTTTTGGGCCGAAGCTGTCAACACAGCTTGTTATGTGCAAAATAGAGTTTTAGTAAATCAGAGGTTGATGAAGACTCCATATGAAGTTCTCCATCATTTGGCTCCTCTGATTTCATTTTTCAAAGCATTTGGGTGTCCCTGTTTTATTCTCAACACAAAGATCAACTCCACAATTTGATCCTAAGGTGGATGCAGGATACTTTGTTGGTTATTCATCTACTTGCAAAGCATACAGAGTCTTCAACTGCAGAACAAAGATGGTTGAAGAAACTCTACATGTTAAGTTTAATGAATCTCCAAAGGACAAGATTCCACAAAGTCCTGTGGAGTTTTTTGATCTGGACATACTGCAATATGTTTCTTATCAAACTCCTGCTGTTGCTCCTGTCAACAGTTCACCACCTGGTGGTACTGCTGATGATGATGATGATTGCAGTACTCACCTCTTCAGGTTTAGTGATCAGCTGCCTGACTCAACTAGACCTGATGTTCCTGTAGCGCCAGTAGCACCATCCACAACAAATGCTGATGAGATTTCTTCGAATTCAACTTCCTTTGAATTACCATCCACTGATTGGTTTCAAGGAAATGATTCACCATCACCATCTGTTGCTGCTGAACCGGCTACAAACACTTGCACAGATCTCATTGTGTATCAAGATCTGAAGAATCACCCTATGTCTCAAATCATTGGTGATATCACTGCTGGAGTATCAACAAGAAGTCAATTGTCAAATTTCTGCTGCTCTATGCTCTCTTCATCAGTCAGCAAGAGCCAAAGAATTATCACATTGCTTTAAAGGACAATGGATGGTTGATGCCATGCAGCTTGAGCTTCTTCAGTTCAAGAAACAGCAAGTGTGGGAACTGGTTCCTCTACCTCCAGGTAAGTGTGCAATAGGCACTAAATGGGTGTTTAGGAACAAAACTGATGAAAATGGGCTTATTGTTAAGAACAAGGCCAGACTGGTTGTTCAGGGGTTTGCACAAGAAGAAGGTATTGATTATGATGAAACCTTTGCCCCTGTAGCCAGACTGGAAGCAATTCGATTGTTTTTAGCTTATGCTGCTTATCAAAAACTTAAAGTCTTTCAAATGGATGTCAAAAGTGCATTTTTGTATGGAAAAGTTAAAGAAGAGGTTTATGTATGTCAACCTCCAGGCTTTGAGGACAACAAACATCCTAATTGGGTGTATAAGCTTGATAAAGCTCTTTATGGGTTTAAAACAAGCTCCCAGAGCCTGGTATGAGACATTATCAAACTTTCTTCTGGAAAACAATTTCACTAGAGGCTCCATAGACAAGACTTTATTTATTAAGAAAGCTGGGCAGCATAATCTACTTGTTCAAATTTATGTAGATGATATCATTTTTGCATCCTCTGATCCAAAGTTGTGTGATGCCTTTACAAAGTTGATGCAACAGAAGTTTGAAATGAGTGCCATGGGAGAATTACAGTTCTTTCTGGGGTTGCAAATCAAACAAAAGGCTGATGGAATTTTTATTCATCAATCCAAATATACAAAAGATCTTTTGCAAAAGTTTGATTTACAAAACTGTAAGCCCTGTTCTACTCCCATGAGCAGCACCACACAACTGGACTCAGATCAGAAAGGTAAAGTGGTTGATGAAACACTTTACAGATGTATGATTGGGTCCTTGATGTATTTAACAGCTTCTAGACCAGATATTATGTTTGCTACATGTGTTTGTGCTAGATTTCAGGCTGCACCTAAAGAGTCTCATCTGATTGCAGTCAAGAGGATCTTTAGATATCTGCAAGGCACTCCATCTCTAGGTTTATGGTATTCTACCAACATTCTGGTAAATTAGTTGCTTTTTCTGACAGTGACTATGCAGGGTGTAAGTTGACCAGGAAATCAACTTCTGGTGGATGTCAATTCCTAGGCAACTGCTTGATTTCTTCTTGGCAGAGCAAGAACAGACCTCAGTTGCTACATCCACTGCGGAAGCAGAGTACATTGCTGCTGCAAGCTGTACATCTCAGGTACTCTGGCTTCAAAACCAACTTTTGGATTATGGCATTACAGAGACTAAGACTCCATTGTAATGGATAGTGCTTCAGCTCTTTGCATTGTCAAAAATCCAGTCCAGCACTCTAGGACCAAACATATAGAGATCAGACATCATTTTTAAGGATTGTTTTGAAAAAGGTCTGATTGATCCTAAGTTTGTGCCTAGTGCTGATGAGCTTGCAGACATTTTTACTAAGCCTTTGGATAGTTCAACTTTCCAAAACCTGGTGTTAAGGCTTGGTATGCTGCAGCTAGAATAGGTGACAACTACTGATGATCTCAGTATTCATATTGATGATCATGAGTGCCTGTCACATATAAGTACTGATGAGCTCTTTTAACCTCAGTAGTTTTTATAACTACTGAAGGCTAAAGTTCTCACAAGTACTGAAGTACTTCATCTGCTCTAAACTACTGAAGTAGTTACAACTACTGATGCAGTCATAACTACTGCAATCAGTAAAAACAGATAAGTACTGATGTCCTATGAAACAACTGAAATCAGCCATAAAGACTGATGAATGTGTTGAGGACAGTTTGAAACAGCTGAAAAGCTAAGAATTGACGAAAACAGCTGAAGAGAACTTTCTCCTCAGTCGTTTGTACCACTGCTGTTTCATTTTAAACAACTGAAGCAAAACCACGTCTTCAGCAGTTTTTAACTACTGATGACCAATACCAAGTCTTCAGTTGTTTACAACAGCTGATGACAAAACCACTGTCTTCAGTAGTTTCATAACTACTGATGACAACACCATGTCCTCAGTTGTTTCAATCACCTGAAGTCAAAACCACGGTCTTCAGTAGTTTTCTAAACTACTGATGCCTAACACCACGACTTCAGCTGTTTCAACGTCTGAAAGGATAATACCATGTCAACGGTCGTTTAAACTACTGATGACTAACACCACATCCTTCAGTCGTTTCCTCACCCGTACCCTATAAATACCCTTAACCTGAGCTCTCCATGCTTTATCTTCTTCAAACCTAACGTTCCTCTCCAAAAAATTTCCATGGCGTCTATGCAAATTAAACCGCGACACAACTGTGTTGCCTACCTCACAAATCGCCGATCTGGACTAAGTTCGATACTGCTATCGATCTTATGGTTCAGTCCCAATACAACAAGGCATTCCTTCTGAACCCCGTTTTACATGCCGAATCCTTGAACCAATTTTGGATGAACGTTAATGTTACAACTGAGGAGAGCAACACACGATCCCTCCGGTCAGTCGTCAACCACAAAGAAGTAGTGATTACTCCTGCAACAATCCGTAAATTCTTCACTGAGTGATGCTACCTCTCCTGCTGGATATCCGAAGGGCACCATAGATCTATCATTTGCTCAGCATGGATATCAAGGTGATCTCAGTGCCACCACCATCATGAAGAAACACTTTAATGACGCTGAGCGCCTGATCTTTCACATGGTCAATGTATGTTTGGCCCCTAAGACATCGTCTTGGGATCAAATGTCCACCAAATGGCAGCAGGTAATGTATTCTATCCTTGAGCAACAACCACTGAATTTTTCAGAATTAATATTTTCAGAGCTCAAGATATGGCTCAAAAACTAACTGCCAACCGTTGGATACTCTATCCACGGTTCATAATGGCCATTTAATAGACCAGCTTAATGCTGAGGGACTTGTTGGCTTGGGAGTCCCTGCTACGGCTGTTCTGCCAGAAGTATACTCCCGGCACAACTCCGACCGACACTCAAACTGGCTGCCAAGCTGCGAAAACCCACGCAGCTGGAACCCACAGCCACCACCTCCAAATCCAATGTCCCCACCAAACCCACCCAAAAGAAACCCAAATGGCTACTCAGGGAATTGAGTCCCCTGAGGATGCTCCTGCACAACAAACGCAGGATATATCCACTAGTCCAAACCCCCTAGTGGATACCATGACTCCTCCAGCCACAGCCGCTCAGGCTTCCTCTCAACAGGAGCCTGCAGCAACCCAAGGGCACCTACTTATCTGGGATCTTCCTCACTTGAGGAGATTGCCATTGAAGAGCACCATCCACCCCAGGTGCACACTGCTTCTACCCCCCCTTACCCCAACAACCGCCCCTCACAGCCCAACTTTAATAGTTGCACAAGTGCTGACTCAATTGCACTCCTCACCCCCTCCCCAGAAACCACTTACTACTGGGAATACCTCTACAATTGAGGGGGAGGAACACAGTGCACCTGAGAACCCACAGCACAGGGGTTTCCCAATTCTATCTCCTGGTGTAGAGAAGGAGCTTAGAATATCTAGTGAGGCTGCCACCTCCTCTGACTCAGCACATGACCAGAGTGAGGCTGGTAACATTGCTAAGACCTCCCTAGAGGCAACAGCTGATGATGGACATTGTCCTGAGGCTGGAAGTCCCCAGTACCAAGCACAAGGGGCACATGCACCAACTGGTCTACACCCAGTGCATGTAAATCCTGCTCTAAGCAGGAGGTCAGGTGATTCAGTATCACTGATGATGACCTGAGCTTCTTCTACGATGTAGTTGCTCAAACACCATTCTAGAGGATGAGGTTAGCAGACTCAAAGAGCTGCTGGCCAAGATGTCTCAGGATGCAAGTCCATCTGCCACCCTCATACACCCACAGATGGCACCTTCCCTTGAAGGTTTCCCAAACAGAGCCACCCCAAAATCAACCACCTGCCTCTGCTTCAGGCCCTACTTCTCAGGAACAGAACCCTCCTGAGCAAATAGGTGCTGCACTCAAAATTCCCTCCCTCTCATCACCCCCTAATCACTGATATAGTGATCAAAGCCCTTGATGAGAGGCTTTCCTCAACATTACAGCCCTGGTTGATGCTGCTGTCCACAGACTCTTTCTGCGGTCTCAACCCCTTCCTCCAATGCAACCAAAAGGGGGAGAGTCCTGCAGTGAAAGAACAGAAGAGAAAAGATCCGAGGAAAAGAAGAAGCGAAGCAAGCCCAAAGGGGAGAAAGAACAGCAACCAATGCTCACCTACAAGCGAAAGAAAGGTGCTGATGAGCACATTGCTGAAGATAAAGCCTTGGAGCTACTGATAAAAGAGGCTGATGCCGAACACAGTAGATCAATGGACAACATCATTGATCAGCTGTTTAGGCAAGGCCATGACACCAATAACTTGACTCTGAGATTCGACGACTAGAGATTGAAGAAATCCAGAATAGATGGGCAAGTTATGAAGTGTTAGAAAGAGAAAGGCTTGAAATCATGATAAGATTTATTGCAAAATATCTTGGAAGATCATGATCGAAATCAAAGCTTGGTCCAGGACAGTATCTTGGCAATCACCACCAAGATCTGTTCGTCTGAAGCATATACTAAGGGGCTTGTTATTGAAGCTTTGAATGAAGCGGGTGCTGGGAGCAGGACTGAGCTAGCCAAGCAATCAAAAGCCACACTCACCTCAAGGATGCTAGAACAGCCTGTCAACATTCCCACACCAAACCCACCCAAACACAACCCACCAAACCAACTCCCTTACCCTCAAACCCATAGCCGATGATATACCCTTGAAGAAGAAGAGAAGGATATTGAGGCTAGAAGAAGATGAAGAAGATGAAGAGACAGGCTGCCGCTCTCAGCTGTGATTCAGTTGCCTAAGGCCACAAGTCACTCCTCAGCAATTACTCCTGAAGTCCAGAGACAAATGGTTAAAGTGAAGCTAGAAGAAGAAGCTTCATAAACAGCATGATGAGGAATTGCTGAAGAGAGTTGACAAAGCTTATGCAGCCACATCTTCCATCATCAATATGAGGAGCAAGCCCTCAGACTTTACACTCTCAGGCATACCTTTCAATATCAAAAGAAAGAGTGAGGATTTGGCCTGATCCCAGGGTCTCTCACAGAATTCATAAGAACAATATCCTCGGAGATACATTGGCCAGGTGAAAAAGATCGTAGATGAAGTGATCTCTCTGGTCTTTGTAGTTTCACCCTGGGAAATCCTAGAAGACTTCAAGAAGGCCTACAAAGCTAATCTAACCCCTCAGAAGATGTGGAAAAACAAAATAGTGAAAAAGGGGTTAGTTTACAAGAGGCTTGAGGAAGTCAGGAAAAATGAGCTCCAGTTGTTCCTAGAGGGTAATCACCCGGATGAGTTTGCTTACAGAATAATAACAACTGTGGAGCTAAAGAATGGGAAACAGGCCAAATACCTGTCTGAGTATTATGGGCCGAATCATTGTTTGAAGGAGGTGCTGAAGAGCTAACCATGGAGGAACAAATCACCTTCCTTGAGGCCTACACAAGAGAGTCGTACAGACTCATTATGGGGAAGTGAATCTCATGAATGGGATAACAACTCTGTGTCCAGTTCCCCCAAACAGAGTTCCCATTCATACTCTGCCAAACAAATATTTGAGGTTTCTTCCCAGGCCGGAGCTTACATGGGTCATCTTCTCTACTGATCAAGAAGGAAAAAGACCAACATTTTTGCCATCAATAAGTGGGAGTATAAATAAGTTAGAGGTTTTGGCTGCATTGGTTCAGGGGGAGTTTGTTGGACCAAAAGAACCAATGAGCCAAGATCAGAAAACCTCTAAGTCCCACACGGTATCACAACAACTGCTGAAAGCCTCATCAGTAGTTTGACAAGTGCTGAAGACTTCAACAGCTGAAGATCAAGTGCTGAAGACCTTAACAGCTGAAGAACCAAAGTGCTGAAGTACAACTGAAGAACACAAGTGCTGAAGCTGAAAGACCAAAGTACTGAAGTACAACAGCTGAAGAGTTCACAAGTGCTGAAGATCAACAACTGATGTACAAAGTCTGAAGACAAAGACTGAAGACATCAGCTGATGATATCTACTGAAGTCATCAGCTGATGAAACGCCTGAAGGTCAAAGTCTGAAGATCAAGTACTGAAGCCTCAGTAGTTTGTCACAACTGCTGAAGAGTACTTCTTCAGTAGTTGTGATATCAGTAGTTTTATTTTCTATGTTTCAGTAGTTTTGTAAAACGACTGAAGAGCTTGTTCTTCAGTCGTTGTAGTTTCAGTAGTTTTATATTTTGTACTTAACTTGCTGATATGTTCTCAGTAGTTGTGAACATTTCAGTAGTTTGTTAAGAATTAGTTATTTCTGTATTGGATCTGCCAGTTGTCACTTTCCGTGATAACAGCAGTGACTGTTGCACTCTATATAAGGAGTGACAACCTATTGTAATCATGGAATGAAATGATGAATTGAATGGAATGATGATTGATTCGATTAGAAATATTCTACATCTATAAACATTCCTAGAAATCAGAAATACATATTCTCTCCCTATAACTGTATGCGATCTTAATGCTTACATATATTGTGCTTGCTACAATTTGTCTAATTCGTGTTTGTATTCCGCTGCTTTATATTCTGATACATCAAACTTGTGATCACTGATCCTGTCAACTTCATAAGGTAATTTTCCATTACCTTCTTCTTTGCTTTTGGAGCTTTTGAAGGAACACAGACTTTCCCTTACGAACCTTGAGACTCTGAGATTCTTGAAGTCTTTTGGTCTTGGGTGCATGTGATGGTACTTTTAGGATTGTATGGGCAGTCCTTAGCAATGTGAGAAGGTACTGTTCCACACAGACACCTACATTTCTCTTCAAAGGAGTCTCTTTTTGAGACAAGACTAGCTTTGGGGTCACATCCCTCTCCAACCTTCATCTGGTAGATTCTGAGACAAGTTCCTTTGGGCTGTGAACTGTTCTTGGCGTTTGATGGGCCAAGGCTTGGTGCAAGCAGTGGTACACAACAGCTCATCTTCTTCTTTTGCACTGAGAGATTTGCACATGAACCGGACCCTAGCGAGGAGTCTTGGTTGATGTCCCTTCAGTCCTTACACTTGTAAACCGCAGAGATAAAACATTGTTCAGCTTAGCATCGAAAGTAGCCCTTGATTTCTTGAGCCTTCTTTGCTTTGTTCCGTCTTGCTCTTCCTGATCAATTCTTCTCTTGGACTTGGTCATCAGTATTGATTTCCTTCTCCTCATAATGATAGTTTTTCCTTTGAAGAATCCTCTTCTTCATTCTTCTCAGAGGAATTCTCACTATCACTTCTTCATCATCCTCACTTTAGGATCTATAGAGGAAGCTCATCTTCACAAGTTCCACACCTAGGAATCTTACAGACAAGATTGTGTGGCAGGAGCTATCTCATTTGATCCCAGTCCCTTCTATTTTGATAAGCACGATTTGTTTTGTGCAGGGATGAGGATATTATGTTTTTGAGTCTCTTCTTCAAGAACACTCTTCTCTACCTTGGCTTTGCTAATCACAAGCTCAGCCTGGCACTTAGTCAACTTAGTTATAAGATCTTCGATCTGAGTTTAAAAATATGTATGTTCATGTTTTAGTACTGAAATGGTTTTCTCCAAATCCTCTATCTTTAACTTGTAATAATTTTCAGACTTTCTAAAATAAGATTTTAATATGTTTAATGACTCAAGATCAGATCTTATCTCTAAGTTATAGGACCTGTATCTATTTACTTTAGCAATGCATTCAGGAGTACAGAGATGTTCCAATACCTTGGCTTCATCATGGTCAGCCATCAGTGCTTGGTTTGGAGAAGCATCTTCCACCTGAAAACTCCAGTCAAAGCCTCCCTCTTCAACAGCAACAGCAGCATGTTGCTTAGGCTTCTCAGACTGAGGGGCTTTGTCAGTGTAGTTTGGTCTGGGTTGTGTTTGGCCCCTATTTGCTTTAGGTGCCTTACACTCCCTAGAAAAGTGACCCATAAGGTTACAGTTGTAACACTTAACTTTGCTTTTATCCAGCCCAAACTTTCCACTAATAGCATTGCTTGGAAATCTTCTTCCTGTTCTCTTGTAGAACTTCTTGGCTCTGTGAGTGAGGAGAGCCATCTGCTGAACTATCTCCATGTATTCCAGGTCATCCGGATGAATACAGTCTAGGTCTTCAAGAGTGAAGAGATAATTCCCACAACTTTCATCAGTAGACACAAAGGTTTGAGAAGAACTTGTCTCTTGGAATGGACTTCCTTGAGTAAAGTTCTCCCTTGGTGTCTCTGGGAAGGTGATGAAAGGACCCTTTTGTGAGTTGTTAGGGTAGCATATGAGATGATGTTGGGGTTCTATGCTGTCCCTTTCAACCACATGAAGGGCTAAACCCATTTGATTGTTGGAGTTGCCAGATGAACCTTGCATGTTCATCTCCATCTGGTATCCACTGAGAATCCCATACAACTCTGTCAGAGTAAGAGTTTTAAGGTTCTCAGTCCTCTTGATCACCACACAATAGTGTGTCCATTGCCTAGGAAGTGAGGACATGAACTTCCTTATAATGTCCCTGTTCTTAAGAGGAAGTCCTCCATCCACTAAGGTATCCACACTCTCAAAATACCTGAAGTATTGTTGGGTCATGGTTTCACCTGCTTTGAAGGTGAAATTTTCAAACTGCTGCTTCAGAAGATCTTTCTTGTTCTCCTTGGCTTCAGAGGAGCCTTCATACATCAGCTTCAGTGCATCCCACAGCTGTTTAGCTATTTTGCACTTCTTAAAACCTCTGTATACAGAGTTTGGGAGAGCAATCTAAAGAGCAGTCATGGCCTTCCTATCAATCTCTACTCTTTTTCTATCTTCATCTGAGTAGTTGGCCATACCTTTAGGGATCATACCAGCACCAGTCGCAGAGGGGGTGCTGGGTATGAAAGGTCCATTCTCAACAAATTCCCACATTCTTGAGTCAAGAGACCTGATGAAGCCTTCCATCCTCATGCACCAGGTGTCAAAATCATCAAGAGTGATCAGTGGGGATTTGTTCATGGTTCCAGTCTCCATATCAGTCCTTGAGATGGAAGCCATTTGAAGAGTTTAGTTTTTGTGTGTGTGAGGGATCTTAAGATGGTTAGATCTTATATCAAGAGCCTGGAATGCTCTGATACCAAATGCAGGACCGTTTAAGGGCTTTAACACAACTACAACACAACGACACAAAGAGGAGATTAACTAAACTTTAATCAAACAGTGAACTGGGTTAACCAAAGTGATACAAAGAACACAAGTAAAGTAAGAGACAAAACAAGAGAGTATGGGTTTCAAGGAGGCAGTATATTGCTTTCTCAAGTTCTTTTACAAGTGTTACAAAGTATATGAAAGATACAAGAACTTGAAATACTTATACTACAACCTACAACCGGCTATACTTTGAAAGCGAGCTGGATACAATTGACTAGACACTAACAAAATCAATTGTAGGATCAAAAGGCATATCTGCCTTTTGACCTTGTGACTATGACATGCCATAGCTCACATCCTTATACATTACAAAAAGGATAAAGTACATAAAGTGGAAAGTTTCAGACTCAAGACATCAATGTACAGTTATCAAAATCATGGACCTTTTCACTAACTCATGTGAGTTGGTGACTTTACAGAGATGCAGCGGAAAAGGTGATTTATGGACCAGTACATCAGATAAAGCATGTGTACTAAAAGTCTTCGGAAGAAATCTGTCTTCAAAGGATGAAGCTTTGGAAGACTTTGTCTCTGAAGCTTCGGAAGACTTCATGTTTGGCTTCGGAAGATATTGGTCTTGGCTTTGGAAGATTTTACACTTAGAGTATTTTCTAATGCATTGTGTAAAACTTCCGAAGCATTCTTCACTTTAGTACTTAGTGCATGTTGCTAAGACATTTTGGATGTTTTTGGGTTGCATCAGACTTAAGGAATCCTTACAGTTGATGAATGAAATGAAAAGTATATGTAACATAAAGTGGAAGATAATGAAAAGAGGAATGTAATGAAAGAATGCATGCATTAGTGAAGGAATGAATGAAAGTAAGAAAATCTTGCAAGCAAAGGATGGAGGTTCACACCCAATGAAGGGTGTTAGCTCAACTGTGGAAGGATGCACACTGCGGTCTAATAATTATGAGTGACCATACATATGGGATCCTTGCCGCTTGCCCCGGGTACTGGAGTCAGCTTCGTGCACAATGTTCGAGGTTGTTAAAAGACCCCAAGCCTAGTAACTAGCTTCGTGCACAATATTCGGGGTATAGTATATGGCATTGGTCTGGAATGAAATAGAAAAGATAAGTAATGAGTGTACTTGCCCTAGGTACTGCAGTCAACTTCGTGCACAAGGTTCAAGGTCTATGAATGACCTGAGGCCCGGTAACCAGCTTTGTGCACAATATCGGGGTACTGTACATGTCATCAGAATGTAACAAATGTACGAAAGATAAGTAAGGAAGTTTACGAATGAAAATGAAGGAATGTGAATGATAATGACGTATGATGAATGAACGGAAGTTAACGAACTAATGATGAAGATAATAATGATATTATCTATGTGTAAGTATGATGCTTTATCGCGTAAGAATGTAAAGAATGATTTTGAAAAGAAGTAAAGTATATTTTATTTTAAAACTAGAACTCACTTAGCAAAGCTGAATTTTATGTGTATCCAGTTGGCAGGTAATGGTTTCTGAGGATGGCACAAGGTGGCTACTTGGCTCATTTTGGACGGTAGTATGAAGGATGTGCTTTAAGAATTTTGAGCTTGCAAGATTCATGATCCCTAACTACAACTATGAAACCTTCACAATATTTCAGGCTCATTTTGGATGGTAGCAAAAGCATTTATATTGAAATGAAAAGTTACTTTAATGTTTCCGCTGCAATGTTTTATTAAAGTTAATGTATGTATATGTTTTATGTGCGATGATTGACCAGCTGTGAGCGTCCCGGGTACGAGGACTTACAAGTTGGTATCAGACCCAAAGTTTAAGTGCAACAGGTAAATTTTCAGAAAAAACTTAAATTTAAACTGAAAATGTGACGAAAGGAAGGGATACAGTCCGAGTAGCTACGTGCCATTATGTATTTTCTTAGTGTTAACCGGCATTACATGTGCATGTTGTGTGGTTTATGTACTTTTAGTAGATTTAAATACTTGTGTAGGGAGGATAGGAAATGCGTTGGCATGAAGAGTAGAGTAAGTGGCTAATCACAACTACCCACTGTAATTAGGTGTAAGGCCCCCTTCCCGGGACGCTTACAGCTGGCCAATCATTGCTCATAAAACATACAATTACATTTAACTTTCATAAAAACATCGCAGCGGAAAATTTAAATAACTTTTCATGTCATAATAATTTCTTTTGCAAGCTAGTACAATCATTCAATACACATTTCCATTGTTCGCATTACAATGCAAAAATATTAAAAAAAGAATGCCATCCAAAATGCCAAGTAGCTGCCCCGTGCCATCCTCAGCAATGCTCACCTGCCAACTAGAAAATGCATAAAAAGTCAGCGTTGCTAAGTGAGTTCTAGTTCTACAATAATAATTGCTTTTGTAAGCTAGTACAATCATTAATTAAACCGTTCTTTACTTTTTGCATGTGAACACACATCATACGTACAAATAGATAATATCATTATTATCTTCATCATTCGTTCATTTACTTTCTTTCATTCATCGTACGTCATTATCGTTTACATTCATTACGTTCATTTTTTCATTCATCATTACTTCATTTCATTCCATCAAACCATGAACCTTACCCTACCGTCATGCATAAAGCTGGTACCGGGCCGGGGTCCATCATACACTCCCTGTCATGGCGCACAACAGCTTGGCAAGAGTATCTAGGGTAAGTTCAGGTGTACCATTGTCATATGCTATACCCTCCGTCACATATAAAGCTAATACTGGGCCGGGGTCCATCATAGACCCCCTGTCATGGGGCACAACAGCCTGGCCACCGTATCTAGGGCAAGCGACAGTGGTTCCATACATATGGTCAATCACAAAGAAAGACCCTGATGTGTATCCTTCTGGGGTAGCTAAACCACACACCGTTGGGCTAACACCGTACAATGGGGCGTGTCCCAACATACAAGGCTTGCAAGACTTTCTTTACTTTCCATCATTCATTAATGCATGCATTCATTTATCATGTTCCTCTTTTCATTATCTTCCACTTTACGTTACATAAAGCTATGGGAAAATAAACATACATAATAAGGAACATCATCATACACAGTCATTATCATCATACAGGGCATCATACATACATAGCATACATCATACACATCATGCCAAAGCATCAATCATACATCATAACATGCCCATCATAACATCTATGACCTCAAAAGTTAGCCTACATGAACCCCCGGGAACATCCCAATCAAAACCTACATTCATCTTTATCCCGAGAAAGTCAAAAAAACATTCTAGGTGTTCATCCGCATTGGTCTTTTGTTCATCCGCATTTGCTATAGTTCATCCACATTTGTTTTACTTCATCTACATTTGTTCATCCGCATTGACCTTACTCATCCGCATTTTCCATACTTAGTCAACGTTCATCCGCATTTCATCCAATACTCATCCGCATTTCCCATACTCAGTAAACGTTCATCCGCATTTCATTCAATACTCATTCGCATTTCCCATACCTAGTCAACATTCATCCGTATTTCATCCAATACTCATCCGCATTGACTTCCATTACTCATCCGCATTGACTTACTTAATAGTAAATACTCATCCGCATTGACCTCCATTACTCATCCGCATTGACTTACTTAATAGTTAATGCTCATCCGCATTAACTGCTCATCCGCATTAACTGCTCATCCGCATTGACTTCTATTACTTTGGCAGATTCTAAAACTGAACTTATGAGTCTTAAACATCATATTTTAGTTCCCAATCACCATCCATCATGTTCTAAGCTTAAGTCTTCCCTTTTAAGCCTTAGAAACACCATCATACATAATCAAGCATGAACATAGCCACACATCACATCATAAATTCCACATACACAAAATCAAACACACGGGTCTGAAACACATTTGAATGAAAACATACATTCATGCATTTCCAGCCCCAAAATAGTAAAAAAAAACTAGTAAAAGAGGGGTTCTAGAACTCACCTTAGCAGCTCTTGACATGGCTTCTTCCAAACTTGTTTGCAATTAAGTTCAACCGCCTAGAAACCCACTAAAAACATACCCGAACACATACAAACGCACATAAGCATAAACCCGTGGATAAAACCTGTCAAGAACATCATGAAGACATGAATTCTTACCTTGAATCCGAATTCTTTCTTGTTCTTCCTTCAAAACCGAGAGTTTTAGCTCCTTCTCTTTCTCTAAAATCCAAGAATTAGTGACGTGTGGACATATGGGCGACCATAAACCCGTGGATAACCCCTAGACTTGGGTTTTATTTATTTTCCTTCTCTTTCTTCGCTTAATTCTTTCTTTCTTTATCTTTAAAAATAACCAGGCGTTACCTTAGGGACTTATTATACTTAACATAAACTGAGCTTTTCCCTTGAATGACATTGTTTGTAACACCCGGTTATTTTTAAAAGACAAGAAATAAAGAATAAAAGAAAGAAAGGCAATAAATCCAAGTGGAGGGACTAAAAGTGTAAAAAGGACAAAAATCTTTGAAAAGTTGGTGTAATGGTGGGCATGGCAGCCCACCCTCTTTTCACATCACTCATTCGGACTTTAGAGAGAGAAAGACAAGAGGAGAGCAGAAATTCTTGACTTGTGGAAGAAGAAGAAGTGAACGAATTCAAGGTAAGAATTCGAGGTTTTTATATTTTTATGTCGGGTTTTATCCGGTTATGTGCTTGTATGCTTATGGGTTGTGTTGTGCTCGGGTGTGTGTGTTTTTGGATTTTGTTTCTAGGTGTTTTGAACTCTTTGCAAGCAGGTTAAAAGGAAGAACACCCAATTTGCACCAGGTGAGTTCTAGACCCTAGTTTTTATATGTTTTAAACTATCTTTGGGGCTGGAAACATATTAAAATGATTTTACAAAGTTTATGTGTGAATACCCGTATGTATTGTGTATGTTTGATGTTGGTTCTTGGATGTTTATAGGTTATTCATGTTTAGAATAGCCACCTTATGCTTAGAACTGATGGATTTGATGATTAGGATTGAAAATATCCTAGAAACATGTACTATAGAATGCTCATGCACCTAGATAAGTGTTCATAGTCTGAAATTGCTTTCTAAAGAATTAAGTGTATTCATGCGCCTAAACAGTAGCTCATCTGCCTGAAATTTGCCTTAGAAAAGTCTAAGTATAGCCCATGCGCCTGAACAGTGGCCCATGCGCCTAGAAATGATAGTCGGATGACTAAGTGTAGGGCCATGCGCCTGCATAGTGCCCATGCGCCCAAGTGGCCCATGCGCCTAAGTATTCATGCGCCTAAATAGTACCCATGCGCCCGAAACTGGGCTGAATTTGACTAAGTGTTTCCCTATGCGCCTGCATAGTGCTCATGCGCCTGAAAGTAGCCCATGCGCCTAAGTGTTCCCCATGCACCTGAATAGTGTCCATGCACCTGCATAGTGCTCATGCGCCTAGGACATAGAATATTTTTCTGATTTTTGGGGAAATGTGTAAGTAGGCTTTGACTTGGGAAATTCCCAGGGGACTATAAAGGTTGACTTTTGGGGTCATAGATAGTAGGATGGGCATGTTATGATGATGATGATGATGATGTTGCATGACTATGCATGATGTATGTTATGTACGTATGATGCCCTGTGTGATGATGTATGAATTGTATGTTGATATGTTCCTTATGATGATGAATGTTTATATTTCCATGGATTTACTTGTTATGTTAAAGTGAAAGATAATGAAAGAGGAACATGATGAATGAATGCATGCATTAACGAATGAATGAACGTAAAAAGTCTTGCAAGCAAATGTATGGAGGTCCACACCCAATGAAGGGTGTTAGCTCAACTGTGTGCGGGTTAGGTATCCCAAAAGGATGCACACTGGGGTCCAATCCTTGTGATTGACAATGTTCGGGGTCTATGAAAGACCTCAGGCCCAGTAACCAGCTTCATGCAAAATGTTCAAGGTATAGCATATGGCATTGATCCGGAATGAGAAAAAAAAGATGAATGGTGAATGTACTTGCCCTAGGTACTGGAGCCAGCTTCGTGCATAATGTTCGGGGTCTATGAAAGACCTCAGGGCCAGCAACCAGCTTCGTGCACAATGTTCAGGGTAACATACATGTCACTAGATGTAATGAATGAACGAAGGTTAATGAACGTAATGGAAGATAACAATGACATTATCTGTATGTACGTATGATGTATGATCACAAACGAATGAAACGTATAGTATGAACTCTGAAAAGAAATAAATAACGATTTTATGTATGTTTAATTGTGAAACTAGAACTCACTCAGCAATGCTGACTTATAGACATTTTTTCAGTTGGCAGGTAAACGTTGTTGGGGATGGCACGGGGTGGCTACTCAGCTCTTTTGGACGACATCCATTTATTTAAAGCTTTTGTGATGTAATACAACAATGTAATTTTGTAACCGACAAACGATGCATTATTTTGCAAAAGTTTTTATGATGAAATGAAATGCCATTTGTTTTATGTTTCCGCTGCAATGTTTCGATAAATAAATGCAAAATATACGTTTTATATGCGCTGAATCACCAGCTATAAGCATCCCGGGAACGGGGCCTTACAAGTTGGTATCAGAGCCAAAGTTTATGTGAAATGGGTAAATTTTCAAAATAAACCTTAACTTAAACTGAGAATGGGATGGAATGGGAATGGGATGCCAATCTGAGTAGCTGCGTGCTATCAGGTATTTTCGTAATGTTAACTGGTCTATGTGGGCATGGTATGTGGTCATGTGTTGTATGTAGATTTAAATATTGATGTAGTCACGACAGGTAATGCCGGGGTATGAAGAGTAAAGTAAGTGGCTAATCACAACTGGCCACTGTAATTAGGGACATACTATACTTGACAAAAACTGAGTTCTTCTCTCGAATGACCATGTTGGTGTTTGAATCTTTTAGTGTGAGTTAGAGGATGGCCGGTGGTAGATCGTCTAAAGCTTCACGTGGTGGTGGACATGGTGCCGAACCACTGGTTACGAAGGGAAGGCCTAGGGCCGAAATGGTGGTTCATGAAGAACAAGAAACCCCTCATCTGGAGGGCGGAGATGAGAGTGCTAACCTGACAGCCTCAGTGAAGGAGGTGGTTGTGGAAGAAGTGCACCAAGTCATGCAGACGATCCTACCATCTGTGGTGACCGAAGTAATAAAGGTAGTTAGAGAGGGAGAGAGAAAGGAAAAGAGTGGACCTACGGGCGAAAGAAGACAGCCCGAGATTGAGACGGTTCCATCCGATGATGAGGACGAAGAAGAAGAGCCTGCGCCGGAGGCGACCCGAGGCTGCAACTACAGGGTGTTATGAGATGCAAACCCCCTACTCTTGATGGAAACGGCACTGTCGCTGCTGCTCACCGATGGGTGAGGGAAATGGAGGCGGTACTTGAAATTAGCGAGTGCTGAGAAGACCTGAAGATTAAGTTCGCTACCCACTCATTCGTAGACTTGGCTCTATGCTGGTGGGACAATATAGTCCAAGCCGAGGGTAGTCGGACGCTGAGGAGAATGAGATGGTCGGAGTTGAAGAAGGTGGTGATGGAGGAGTTTTGTCCTCACCAGGAAATGGACAAGGTCGAGAGAGAGTTTCTGGAACTAGTGGCGGGAACTATGACACACCAAGAGTACACCACAAAGTTCAATGAAATTGTACGACTAGTGCCCGATCAGGTGACGCCACTGTCACGAAAGATTAAGAGATATAACCAGGGACTGCCGGCGGATATCTGTAGCAATATGATCGCCGCCCGGCCAAAAACTTTTAGGTCAGTGGTTGATTTGGCTGGTAGACTATATGATGAGCGTGAGGTCGTAGTGGTTGAGGAGAAGAAGACGAGTAGGGATGGGAGAAACTGGAATGGGAAACGGTTTGGACGTGGTAGAGCCGCTCCAAATAATAAGGTGGCTAGGGTAGGTGACCGACGTGTGGTCACAGCTGGTGCTGGGTTGGAGAAGTGTGGCAAGTGCGGGAAGGAGCACGGTGGCGAGTGTAGATGGGGTCGAATGTTTGTTTCAAGTGTGGGAAGTCTGGCCATATGGCTAGAGATTGTGGAGGCATGAAGTGTTTCAACTGCGGGGGAAGTGGTCACATGAGCAGGGAGTGTAAGAAGCCGAGGGCTGAGGGTTCCGGGATGAAGAAGGCTGGAGGAGAAGGACAGAAGGCAAGTGCCCAAGCTTTCACGATGACTCAGGAGGAGGCTAGGATAGATCCCGACGTGGTGTCAGGTATGTTTCAAGTAAACCAAACTCTTGCATCTGTGTTGTTTGATTCTAGTGCTAGTAGGAGTTTTATTTCTGCTGCCTTTGGTGCTAAGTTTCCCAATAATAATAGATGTATTGGTGAGCCATTCGATGTAGAAACTGCTATTGGTAAGTCCACTAGAATTACTAAGGTGATAGAGGACTGTGCCATATAACTAGAAGGCCATGGGTTTGCTGCTAGGTTACACGTGATACCCCTAGGTGGATTTGATGTAGTACTAGGGATGGACTAGTTAGCAACCTATGAAGCAAATATCATGTGTCGCAAGAAGATGGTCCGATTGACAGCACCTGACGGGGATAAGGTGACGGTTATGGTGATCGAGTCGCTATGATCCAGAAAGTGATTTCGATGGTAGTGGCGGGGAAGTGCATGAGGCGTGGATGTAGTGCCTACTTGGCCTACGTAAAGGACGTGGATGCGCCAATACCACGACTATCGGATGTACCAGTTGTGTGTGACTTTCCGGACGTATTCCCGGAAGACTTACCCGGTGTGCCACCAGATCGCGAGGTTGAGTTCCAAATTTACTTGATACCCGGTGGTCAACCCGTTGCCAAGACACTGTACCGGTTGGCTCCAGCTGAGATGAAAGAGTTAATGAAGCAGTTGCAAAAACTGTTGGATAAGGGGTTCATTAGACCAAGTATCTCTCCATGGGGTGCTCCGGTATTATTTGTGAAGAAGAAAGACAGTAGTATGAGGATGTGTATTGACTACCGAGAGTTGAACAAGTTAACGGTGAAAAACCGATACCCCCTACCAAGAATAGACTATCTATTTGATCAGCTCCAAGGTGCCAGTTGGTTTTCAAGGATAGATCTTTGATCTGGTTACCATCAGTTGAAAGTGAAGGAGCAGGAGATTCCTAAAACAGCTTTTCGCACGCGCTACGGTCACTATGAGTTCCTCGTTATGTTGTTTGGTTTGACCAATGCGCCAACTACTTTTTCAGAGTTGATGAATCAAGTTTGTTGGCCAATGTTACATAAATTAGTGATTGTGTTTATTGATGATATCCTGATTTATTCAAAGAGCAAGGATGAGCATGCCGATCACATTCGGGAGGTGTTAGAGACCTTAAGAAGGGAGAATTTGTAAGACAAATTCTCCAAGTGCGTGTTTTGGTTACGCGAAGTTCAGTTCTTGGGTCATGTGGTGAATCCCGATAGGATTATGGTGGACCCGGCTAAGGTAAAAGGCAATGATGCAATGGAAGTCTCCAAAGACGCCATCCAAGATTTGTAGTTTCATGGGTTTGGCGGGCTACTATAGAAGATTTATCTAAGACTTCTCTAAGATTGCTTCTCCACTGACTAAGTTGACCCGGAAGGATGTAAAGTTTGTATGGGATCAGGCTCAGGAGAAGGCATTCGAAGAATTGAAGGCGAGGTTGACTCAAGCTCCTGTGTTGTCGTACCCGATGGAAGCAAAGATTTGGTGGTGTATTTAGATGCTTCTTACTCGGGGTTGGGGTGTGTGTTAATGCAAAGAGGAAAAGTTATAGCCTACGCATCCGGACATCTGAAGGTTCATGAGGTCAACTACCCTACTCATGACTTGGAACTAGCGGCCATGGTCTTTGCACTAAAGATTTGGAGGCACTATCTGTATGGAACGAAGTGCACCATCTTCACCGGCCACAAAAGCTTAAAGTACTTCTTTGAGCAGAAGGACCTGAATATGAGACAGAGGTGACGGTTGGAGCTCATAAAGGATTATGATTGTGAGATCCATTACCATCCGGGCAAAGCTAAAGTGGTGGCTGATACACTTAGCCGGAAGGAGAGGCCTAAGCCGATTCAGGTGAAAGCATACCAACTAATCATGACCTCTAATGTAATGAAGCAAGTCAAGGAGTTTTAGGATGAGGCATTAAAAGAAGATCATCTAAACTCTGAAAGAATGAGAGGTATGGTTAGGGAATTGAGTGAAAACACGCTTGGTGTCAAAACTAGATTTGGACGGGTGTGGATCCCTCGTTTCGGGAATCTACATGTGAGGATTTTGGATGAAGCTCACAAGACTCGATACTCCATTCATCCTCATGCCACAAAGACATATCAAGACATGAAGAAAGATTATTGGTGGCCGGGTATGAAGAGTGACGTGGTGGAGTATGTGAGTAGGTGCCTTACTTGCTTGCAAGTGAAGGCGAAACATCAGAAGCCGTATGGGAAGATCCAACCTTTGGATAAATCGGAATGGAAGTGGGAGCACATCACCATGGATTTCATTACGAAACTGCCCCGTACTCCAAAAGGATACGATGCCATATGGGTGATTGTTGACCGTTTGACGAAGAGTGCTCACTTCCTACCGATCCGCGAGACATATTCATCCGAGAGGTTGGCTGATCTATTCATCAAGGAGATTGTAACTCGTCATGGTGTGCCGGTGTCTATTGTGTCGGATCGTGACACCCGGTTTACATCTAAATTCTGGAAGAAATTCCACGATGCCATGGGGACGAGGTTACATATTAGCACGGTTATCATCCCCAAACTGATGGTCAGTCAGAAAGGACCATTCAGACGTTGGAGGACATGCTTCGGGCATGTGTAATCGATTTTGGTGGAAGTTTGGACGACCACTTACCGTTTGCTGAATTCTCGTACAACCATAGTTATCATGCTAGCATTGGTATGCCACCATACGAGATGCTATATGGTAGGAGATGCAGAACACCGTATGTTAGGGTGATATTGGTGAAAAAGAGTTGGGAAGCATCGAGGTAATCGAGGCTGTGACTGAGAAGCTTGAAAAGATTAAAGCTTTCATGAAGGCAGCCAATGATAGACAAAAGTCGTATGCCGATAAACGACGTAGACCAATTGAATTTCAGGTGGGTGACCGGGTTATGTTGAAAGTCTCACCTTGGAAGGGTATTATCAGATTCAGGAAGCGGGGCAAGTTGAGCCCAAGATATATAGGCCCTTTTCGAATTATTGCTCGAGTAGGAGAGGTGGCCTATAGATTGGAGTTGCCAGGTGAGATAAGTGGAATTCACCCGACATTCCATGTATCTCATTTGAGAAAGTGCTTAGCTGATGAAGACATGATTGTTCCATTGGAGGACATTGAAGTTGATGAAAGGCTCTATTATATGGAGCAACCAGTGGCAATCATCGATTGTAAAGAGAAGAGGCTGAGAAATAAAGTGGTTCCTCTTGTGCGTGTACAGTGGAAGCACAGGAAGGGATCCGAGTCTACAAGGGAGACTGAGGAGGAGATGAGGCAGCATTATCCTCGTCTGTTGAGAATTAACAGGCTTCGGGGATGAACCCTATATAAGGGGGGTGGACTTGTAACACTCGGTTCTTTTTAAAAGACAAGAAAAAATAATAAAAGAAAAAAAGGCAATTAAGTCCAAGTGGAGGGACTAAAAGTGTAAGAAGGACAAAAATCTTTGAAAAGTTGGTGTAAAGGTGGGCATGGCCGCCCAACCTCTTTTCACATCACTCTCATTCGGACTTTAGAGAGAGAAAGACAAGAGGAGAGCAGAAACTCTCGGCTTGTGGAAGAAGAAGAAGAAGTGAACGAATTCAAGGTAAGAATTCGAGTTTTTTATGTTTCATGTCGGGTTTTATCCCGGTTATGTGCTTGTATGCTTATGGGTTGTGTTTGTGCTCGGGTGTGTGTGGTTTTGGATGTTGTTTCTAGGTGTTTTGAACTCTTTGCAAACGGGTTAAAAGGAAGAACACCCAAGTTGCACCAGGTGAGTTCTAGACCCCAGTTTTTACATGTTTTAAACTATCTTTAGGAATGGAAACATATTAAAATGATTTTACAAATTTATGTGTGAATACCCGTATGTATTGTGTATGTTGGATGTTGGTTCTTGGATGTTCATAGGTTATTCATGTTTAGAATAGCCACATTATGCTTAGAACCGATGGATTTGATGATTAGGATTGAAAATATCCTAGAAACATGTTTTAAAGAATGCTCATGCGCCTAGATAAGTTTTCATACGTCTGAAATTACCTTAGAAAGAATTAAGTGTAAGTCATGCGCCTAAACAGTAGCTCATGCGCCCAAAATTTGCCTTCAAAAAGTCTAAGTGTAGCCCATGCGCCTGAACAGTGGCCCATGCGCCTAGAAATGATAGTCCGATGACTAAGTGTAGGGCCATGCGCCTGCATAGTGCCCATGCGCCTAAGTATTCATGCGCCTGAATAGTACCCATGCGCCCGAAACTGGGCTGAATTTGACTAAGTGTTTCCCCATGCACCTGCATAGTGCTCATGCGCCTGAAAGTAGCCCATGCGCCTAAGTGTTCCCCATGCACCTGAATAGTGTCCATGCGCCTGCATAGTTCTCATGCGCCTAGGACTTAGAATATTTTTCTGATTTTTGGGGAAAAAGTGTAAGTAGGCTTTGATTTTGGAAATTCCCGGGGGACTATAAAGGTTGACTTTTAGGGTCATTGACATTAGGATGGGCATGTTATGATGATGATGATGATGTTGCATGACTATGCATGATGTATGTTATGTATGTATGATGCCTTGTGTAATGATGTATGAATGGTATGTTGATATGTTCCTTATGATGATGAATGTTTATCTTTCCATGGCTTTACGTGTTAGGTTAATGGATGAACCAAAAGTATTATGTAGGTAAAGTGAATGATAATGAAAAAGGAACATGATGAATGAATGCATGCGTTAACGAATGAATGAACGTAAAAAGTCTTCAAGCCCAGTAACCAGCTTCGTGCATAATGTTCGGGGTAACGTACATGTCACTAGATGTAATGAATGAACGAAGGTTAACGAATGTAATGGAAGATAAAAATGACATTATGTGTATCTATGTATGATGTATGATCACGAACGAATGAAACGTATAGTATGAACTATGAAAAGAGATAAATAACGATTTTATGCATGTTTAATTGTGAAACTAGAACTCACTCAGCAACGCTAACTTTTATACGATTTCAGTTGGCAGGTAAATGTTGCTGGGGATGGAACAGGGCGGCTACTCATCTTTTTTAGATGAAATCCATTTATTTAAAGTTTTTGTGATGTAATACAATAGTGTAATTTTGTAACCGACGAACGATGCATTATTTTGCAAAAGTTTTTACGATGAAATGAAATGCCATTTGTTTTATGTTTCCGCTGCAATGTTTCGATAAATAAATGCAAAGTATACGTTTATGTGCGATGAATCACCAGCGGAAGCATCCCGGGAACGGGGCCTTACATTGTTAGTGTTTGAATCTTATAGTGGGAGAACTTATAAGGATGAGTGAGCATGTAATGAAGGTAGAATTAGAAACCGGGGTGATATTTAGAACTGAAGCTCCAAATCCTTCATATGAACATTAGTTAAAAACCTTGCTGAACCAATGATAGTGTAAAGCAAAGATCAGTATAAATGGAAATAAAAGCTCATAAGAGAACCAAAGGAAGAAATACCTGGCAATGTATGGCCACTTGGTAGAACAGTAAGAGAAATCACTGAAGAAAAGTCCACATTGATTCAACTCTTTGATCATCTTACAACTACCAAATCTTCTAATGAAAACAAGATTATGGTCTGGAATATGAATTAAATTGGGGGTGTGTAGTCATTAAGAGGACTTCTGGAAGGATTCACTACATCCATTCTGTAGAAACAATATTGAATCTTCCTGAGTCTCATATTCATGATGTCCAAAGTTTAATCATATCCAACTACATAATAAATCCAAGAGGAAGAGATTTCTCTATATCATTAGGTAAGTTGAAAACAAAATTCGAAGACGATGTGCTTAAAGAAGCAAGGAGAGATAATGCTCAACATAACATAAGAATTCAAGGGCAGATAAGATCCAAATCCAACTCCTCTACATTATTGATGATGAATTCCTAAGGAGGATAGGATACTTGAACACAAATAAAATAGCTACTAAGGTTATTGAAAGCAATCAATACACATTTCCCATAACTGAATAGGGATATGTTAATAGAACTAAAGAATTGGTGTTTTTGAGAAATGAAGAAAAGAAGAAGGCAAAGAGTATAAGACTGTTTGATTCGATTGTAATCAAACTACTTCATCCAAGCTACATCTCATATCTTCATGATAAGTTTTCCTAAAGCTCAATGATAAAAAGCATAAAATGACTTATGCATGTATGTGCATATCATTCATGTTATTAATAAACTTCAATCCAAGGCATATGAGAGGAGGAACTTTGAAACTAGGCAGTTACTAGGAATAGATATAAAGAAGGTGTCCGAGTTGAGAATCATTGAACAAGTTGAATTAGAAATAGTACACAATAATAATGTGTTGACAAGTCTTATAACCGAAGAGGATATTATGGGGTTCAAAATTGAAACATTAATGAAGATTTGTCGAATGGAAATCAAATATAAGTATGATGATCAAAAGGATGTAGTCAACTATTTCAACAAGAAGATGGTGTCAAGAGTTAAAGAGCTGTCCATTTTGAAAAACTGATTACAAGTATCTAAGCCTAATGGGGAGTATTGTTGTATCTAGTCTTGATAGGTCTAGACACATTGTATAGGCTTAGAACTTCAATCAATCTTGTGTAGTAGACTCTTGTAGATCAATATCTTAACGTATGCATTATATTTATAGGTTAACCCATTACTATGTTGATTTATATGTGTGATTGTAGGTTAATAGTAAACTTAGTCAATTTCATGAAATTGTCTATGTGGAAGAAACATCTATGGATGAACATATTGTTCTTGCGTAGATAATCTACTAAAACAAAATACCATGTAAGCCTGGCAAAAGAAACGCGAATGTCTTATTTTGGGTTTGTATGGTCTTTTTTTAAATATATGTGGGTTAGGATGGGTTTAAAAAATAGATGAGGTCAAGATGGGTTGAAAATATACATAAGAAAAACTAATATGGATGAAGATGGGTATTTGTCCTATCTTAAATTTTGAACTACCCATCACCATCTCAAATGCCAAACTCTAAAGCCCTTAAATCGTTACCCAAATCGAACCAGCTCACCCACATCAAACAAACCTTGAATCTCAAATTGATCAATGCTTAAGCAAATCGACCTCCGCACTCATATCGATCGTAGCTTTGCTACCCAAATTGAACACCTGACCCACATCGGTCAAACTCCATAACCCAAATCGGTAACCACTAATACAAATCGGCCAACGTACCCCACACGATTGAGCTTTACAACTCAAATCGATAACCGCTGAAACAAATAGACAACCATACCCACATTGATCGACCTCTGCTTACCCAAACCGACCGATGTTACTGAAGCAAATTGACCACTGTACCTACATCAATCGGTATCAATCTCTCTCGATGAATCCGTGAAGCAGATGACCACCGCAAGACTTCTGCAATACCATTTCACCACTAAAGTTGTCGTAACCGTTATTTGTCGAATTATTGATGGTAACCAACCCAATCACCATTTATGTCTTGTGATTTCTTCAGTTTTAGTTGATTTTTAATAAATGCGTTTGACTTTAGATTTATTTTGTAGGACTTTTTAAAATAACCCATTTTAACCCGAACCCAACCTGACCAATATCCATCTTTATCCAAACCCATCCTGAGCTTTTCTTTAAATAACCCATCCTGACCCGAACCCATCAAAACCCAAACCCATCTTGACCAAACAACTAACCCAATCCAACCCGCCCACTTTGGCACCTCTAGTACCATGCATGTGGGGATTTTCAGCGGATGAACAACTTGCAGCAGATGAAGTCTACCAAGTGAAGATTCCTACGGAAGGCATAATTCCTATTCAAGACTAATGAGCTACAGAAGACTAACACTTACATGTACTTCAAGAAGTACATCAAGTCAACAAGTCAAATACTGAGTGATGTCATAAAGTCAACTCCTATGGACAACTTTAACTCAGTCAGAAAAGGTGTTACATAATAATATTCTCTAAGTAACATTCTTAGCATGATAAGGAAGTTATTGTTTCCAAGAAATTCATTGTTACCCCTAATAGTAAATTCAAGAGGCTATAAATACAAGGCATAGAGTCACAATTTGGAGACACGGCTGAATACCTAAAAATACGTTGATGAATACATCAATCAATCACAAACCCTAGTTGCTAGTGATCCTAAACTTACGATCAAACCCTAGCAGCCACATTATCATTTATACCAAAATCATCAATAGAAACATAGCCTCCATGATCATCAGCAATTATTATTTGTTCTTTTTGTATTCATTAATATATTTTAATGACATACTTTTTAATCAAATCATATTTGTTTAATTATTACACTCAATTGATCTATTCTTCATTATTACTTATTATTGTAATTGTTATTTCATATTCTATCAATTAAACAACAAATAGTGATAATTCCGCAATCATTATTCTAACTCAATCTAACCTGATAATTCTTGATTGAGATCCTTAGATTCACTTTATAAGGAAAAATATTCAGGATGTCCTTGTAAGGCCCTATTCCTGGGACCCTAACAGCTGGCCAATCATTGCACATAAAACATAGGATATATATTTAAATTCATTAAAATGTTGCAGCGGAATAACTTAAAACCATTTCTTATATAATGAGTGCTTTTGCAAAACAATACAACGTAGTTCACTATTACAAAATTCATCATTTGCATTACATCACAAAAACATCGTAAATTAAACAAATGGATGCCATCCAAAAATGCCAAGTAACTGTCCCGTGCCATCCTCAACAACATTTACCTACCAACTAAAAACACATAAGAGTCAGCATTACAGAGTGAGTTCTAGTTTTATAAATAAAATACTTTTACTTCCGTTTAAAATTGACTTTTACTTTTATATGCGATCATGCATCGTAGGTAGAAGTAGAGAATTTATTATTATCTTCCTTCATTATTCATAATCTTCGCTAATGTTCATCATCATTATCATTCATTTTCATTCATAGACTTCCTTACTTATCTTTCATACCTTCGTCAACTTTCTTACTTACATTCTGGACTAATGCTTATACCCCACCATCATGCATAAAGCGGGTACTGGGCCGAAGTCTATAATAGACTCTTGTACATTGTGCCCGGTGGCCTAACCATAGTATCAGATTAAGCAACAAGGATCCCATATGTATGGTCAATTACAAGGATTAGACCCAAGTGTGCATCCTTCCAGGGTAGCTAACCCACACACCATTGAGCTAACACCCTTCATTGAGTGTGAACCTCTTTACAATATTTGCAAGATTTTCTTACATTCGTTCTTCCATTAATGCATGCATTCATTCTTTCATTACATTCCTCTTGTCATTATCATTAACTTCCGCTCTACGTTACATAATACTTTTCGTTCCTTTCATAATAATAACATGAAAGTCATGGAATAATACATAATAGGAACATAAGGTCAATATAACACACTCATACATAACATCACATAAACATCACATACCCCATGACAAATCATGATAAGCACCATGCATCATCCATTCCCATACACTTACACATGCAGAACAAGTAAAAGTCATCATAGAACAAAACAGACCCTCAGCAGGATAGCGGGGGTTCGGGGGCGGCAACCCCTGACACCAAGGTCCAAGAGGCAGGAGCCCCAAGTGGGGTCTAAGGGGCAACACCCGAAACAAGTTTAAAACCTTTAAATCGATCTTCCAGTTACAATTGATTTTGTTATATATCACATTTTGTTATAGAAAAATCGATCTTCTAGTTAAAATCTCTTAATCGTATATTTAGTATGCATTTCCAGCGCCAAACAGGTTTAAAACCTTTAAAGTAAGGGATCTAGAACTCACCCGGACTCAGTTTATAGCTTCTCAATCAAGCTTTCTTAGCAAGGGTCGCACTACACAATATGCAGATAAGCTAACACTCAACGGGGTTAATTTTTGCCTAATTTTGATTCTAATTTCGTTGTCAGATTAGCAGGTTTGGTGCTAGTTTCGCTTGGACATATTGTCCCATCAACACAGAGCCGAGTTCGCAAACAAGTGGGCAACAAACTTCACATTTTGGTCCTCTCGGCAATCGCTGATATTCAAAATAGCTTCCATCTCTCTCACCCAACGGTGAGCAGCAGCAACAGTGCCATTACCATCAAATATAGGAGGCTTACACCTTTGAGATAACCGTTTCAGGCTCTGGTCGCTCTCGTTCTCGCCAGGACATGTTCCTCTCCTTTCTTTCTCCTTCCCTTATAGCCTTTATTTCCACAGATGGTAGGATCGTCTGCATGACCTAATAAACTTCTTTCACAACAACCTCCTTTACTGAGGCTTTCAGATTGTGCTCTCATCACCGCCCTCCGGATGAGGGGTCTCGGGTTCTTCATGAACCACATTTTCGGCTCTAGGCATTCCTCTCGTAGCCCGTGGTTCAGCACCACGACCTCCACCACATGAAGCTTTAGATGATCTACCACCAGCCATCCTCTAACACACACACTGAAAGATTCAAACACCAACGCGGTCATTCAAGGGTACACCTTAGTTTATGTCAAGTATAGTAAGTCCCTAATTATAGTGGCCAGTTGTGATTAGCCACATACTTTACTCTTCATACCCCAAGCATTACCTATCCTAACTACATCAACATCAAAATCTACCAGCAACACATAATCACATAACATGCGCACGTAATACCGGTTAACATTAAGAAAATACCTGATGTCACGCAGCTACTCGGACCGGCACCCCTTCCCTTTCTGTCCCATTTTTAGTTTAAGTTAAGGTTTATTTTGAAAATTTACCCATTTCACTTAAATAAGGTTTATTTTGAAAATTTACCCATTTCACTTAAACTTTGGCTCTGATACCAACTTGTATGGCCCCATTCCCGGTACGCTCACAGCTTGTCAATCATCGCACGTAAAACATATATTTTCATTAACTTAAAGAAGCCATTGTAGCAGAAACATTTAAACATCCATTTCATTATAATCACTTTTGCAAAATAATACATCGTTGACCGGTTGCAAAACATCATTATTTTCATTACCTTACAAAAACGTCATAATTCTATCAAATGCCATCCAAAAATGCCAAGTAGCTGGCCCGTACCATCCTCAGCAATGCTTTCCTGCAAACTGGAAAATGAATAAAAATTCAGCGTTGTTGTGTTACCCAAAATTGCATGCTCTAGATACACACACAGTCGTACGCTCCCCCTGTGTGTGTGAACTCTTATGGGTTCGCCAAGATCGCACACTGTATAACACACAACATTAGGAAATTGCAAGTTATCGAAGCAGTCACCAAGACTAAACTCTTACTATGTGTATGAACCCTTATGAGTTACCCAAAATCGCACATTGTAGACAAACGCAAGGTAACAACTCTCAATGAGTTGTGAACCTCCCTTTAGTTGCTAGAAAGGCTTTTCATTCGTTAGCTCATTATGTTCCACATTCATTATCTTAAATCTTTCACTTTGTTAAGATAATACTTTACGCTAATTAACAATATTACACCACGTAAAGTCACATCATCATACGTAATAAGGAACATAACAGATCATATCATACACAAGCATAACATCATCAATCGCACATCATCAATCACACATCATCAATCACACATCATCATGCATAACCATCAATCATACATCATCATACATCAATCATTCATTCCCATCACATCATCTATGACCTCAAAAGTCATCTTACATGAACCCTCGGGAACCTCCCAAGTCAAAACCTACATCTGCACTTTCCTCTGAAAATCAGAGAATAAACCAAGTCCTTTTGGGAGAATGGGCCTTTTTTGGGCGTATGAGCAGCCTTAGTCACATAACTTTCATGCTATGTGCCTCAGTCGCATGGCATTAATCTGTATTTCTTTTTGTTGATCCGCATTTCTTTTGTTCATCCACATTTCTTCTGCTTATCCGCATCTCTTTTACTCATTTGCATTTCCTTTACTCATTTGCATTTCCTTTACTCATCCGCATTTCCTTTGCTCATCCGCATTTCCTTTACTCATCCTCATTAACATGTTCATCTGCATTTCCTTACTCATCTGTAATAGCATGTTCATCCACATTTCCTTTACTCATCTGCATTAACATGTTCATTCGCATTTCCTTTACTCATCCGCATAAACATGTTCATGCGCATTTCCTTTATTCATCCGCATTAACATGTTCATTCGCATTTCCTTACTCATATGCATTTCCTTTAGTCGTATGGCCATCCAGGTGCATGGAAATTTCAAGCGCATGAGCCTATTTGGGCGCATGAGCAGCCTCATTCGCACTTAAACAACAGATTTCAGTCCCCAAACATCACTTATCATGTTCTAAGTTGTAATCTTACATTCTAGGCCATAGAAACACAACCATAACAACATCAAACATGAACATAGGCCAAAATCAAACCCCACCCGTAACATACACAAGTTCATACATACGGGTTTAAACCCAACTTTTGTAGAAAGTTCATACATGCATTTCCAGCCCAAAATCAGTTAAATATGTAAAAGGGGGGGGGGGGGTTCTAGAACTCACCTTTGCAGCTCTTTGGGTAAGACTTCTTCAAACCCGATTGAAAATTGAGCTCAAACAACTAAAACCTACCAAACACACAACCGAACACACAGAACATACATAAGCACCCAACCGAGGATGAAACTAGTCAAGAACATCTTAAACATATGAATTCTTACCTTGAATTCGATCTTCTACTCTTGTTCTTCTTCAAAATCCGAATTTTGCACTTTCTCTCTCTAAAACATCCGAATGTTGAGTGTGTGTAGGCTCAGGGGCGGCCATACCACCTTTATCACCACTCTTAAACTTTTTATCCTTTTGGACACTTTTTACCCTTCAACTTGGGTAAAATATATTTTCTTTCTTTTTCTTCACATTATTATTCTTTCTTTGTATTTTATAAATAACTGGGTGTTACAAGTCCACCCCCCTTATTTAGGTTTCATCCCCGAATCCTATTATTCCTCAAACAATCGTGAGTAATGCTGTCTCATCTCTTCCTCTGTCTCCCACGTAGACTCAGATCCCTTCCTATGCTTCCACTGTACACGCACAAGATGAACCACTTTATTCCTTAACCTCTTCTTCTTACGATCATTGATCACCACTGGTTGCTCCACATAATTGAGCCGTTCATCTTCCTCGATATCCTTTAGTGGTACAATCATATCCTTGTCTGCTAAGCACTTTCTCAGATGAGATACATGGAATGTCGGGTGAATTCCACTTAACTCTTCTGGTAACTCTAGTCTATAGGCCACCTCTCCTACTCGAGCAAAAATTCAACAAGGCCCTATGTATCTCGGCTGAATATGGTGCACTTAATCCCGTGTAGATAGTGCCTTCATATCTTTAATGCAAAGACTACGGCTACTCGCTCCAAGTCATGAGTAGGATAATTGACATCATGAACATTCAACTGTCAGGATGCGTATGCTATAACCTTTCCTCTTTGCATCAACACACATCCCAACCCCGTGTAGGAAGCATCTGAATAAACCACCAAATCTTCACTTCCATTGGGTAACAACAAAAACAGGAGCTTGAGTCAATCTCGTCTTTAACTCCTCAAACGCTTTCTCTTGAACTTAACCCCATAGAAACTTTTCATCTTTCCGGGTCAACTTGGTCAATGGAGAAGCGATCTTAGAGAAGTCTTGAATGAATCTCCTATAAAAACCCGCCAAACCCAAGAAGCTACGAACATCGGAGGGCGTCTTCAAAGAATTCCATTGCATCACAGCCTCTACCTTTGCCGGATCTACCATAATCCCCTCAGGATTCACCACGTTACCCAAGAATGGAACCTCACGCAACTAGAATGCGTACTTGGAGAATTTAGGATACAACCTCTCCCTTCTCAACGTCTCCAACACCTCTCGAATGTGACTGGCATGCTCATCCTCACATGATTCATCAGATCCATAAAAGTAGCTGGGGTGTTAGTCAAACCAAAAGACATAATGAGAAACTCGTAGTGTTCGTAACGCGTGTGAAAAACTGTTTTAGGAATATCCTGCTCCATAACTTTCAACTGATGGTAACTAGATAAGAGGTTTATCCTCCAAATCCAACTGGCATCCAGAAGCTGATAAAAAAGATCATCAATTCTCGGTAACGGGTACCGATTCTTCACCGTCAACTTGTTCAGCTCGCGGTAGTCTATAGACATTCTCATCCCTCTCATCTCAGTCGAGCCAACCGATACGGTGCCTTGGCACCGGTTAGGCACTTGGTATCAAATCAATCTGAAAGTAGATCTCGGGGTGAGGTGGCACTCCTAGTAAGTCTTCAAGAAATACATCTGGAAAGTCACACACAACTGGTACATTGGACGATTGTGGTGTTGGCATATCCACATCCTTCGCGTAGGCCAAGTAGGCACTACATCCATGCCTCATGCACTTTCCCACCACCGCCATCGAAATCACTTTTGGAATTGTAGTGACCCGATCAGCATAAACCCTCACCAAACTCCCATGCGGTGCGGTCAGTCTGATCATCTTCCTACGACATTTGATATTCGCCTCGTAATCTGCCAACGAATCGATTCCTAGGACTACATCAAACCCGCCTAAGGTCATCACGAATGGTCTAAGAGGAAACTTATGACCTTCTAGTTCTACGTCACAACCTTCTATCATCTCAAAAATCCTGGTAGACTTACCTATGGCAATTTCTACATCGAAGGGTGTATCTATATTCTTAATACTAAAAGGCAATTTAGCACAGAAAGCAGCAGAAATAAAACTTTTACTAGCACCAGAAACAAATAACACAGAGGCTAAAGTTTGGTTTACTAGAAACATACCTGACATAACATCGGGGTCCGTCCTTGCCTCCTCCTTCATCATCATAAACGCTATGGCGCTCGCCCTATGTCCTTCTCCTCCAGTCTTCTTCACCCCCGAACCCTCAGCCCTTGGCTTCTTATAGTCTCTACACAGGTGACCATTCTCTCCACAGTTGTAGCACCTTACAACCCCGTATTCCCTCAGTATATGACCAGGCTTCCTGCACTTGAAGCAAATGTTTGACCCCCATTTGCATTCTGCCAAATGCTCCTTCCTACATTTACCACACCTCTTCGACCCCCCAAATGCTCCTTCCTGCATAAAACTTGTTAGGACACCACCTCAACCAAACCTCTTCCCACTCCGATTCCGGTCACCACCACCTTTCTCGCTACCTTTAACCACCACCACAGTTCTCTCATCATACAACGTCCCTACCAAATCAACCACCGACGTAAACGTGCTCGGCCGGGCGGCGATCATGTGCCTATGAATGTCCGCTGGCAAGCCCTGAATATACCTCTTGATCTTTCGTGATAGAGGTGTCACCTGATCAGGCACTAGCCATGCCATTTCATTGAACTTGGTGGTGTACTGCTAATGTGTCTTCATTCCCGCCTGCAGCTGCAGGAACTCCCTCTCAACTTTGGCCGTCTCACGGTGAGGACAGAACTCCTTAGTCACCAGCTTCTTCAACTCCAGCCATCTCATTCTTCCGATAGCCCAGCTACCTTCAGCTTGGACAATATTGTCCTATCAAGACATAGCTGAGTGCACAAACGAGTGGGTAGCAAACTTCACCTTTTGGTCCTCTCAGCACTCGTTGATATTTAGAATAGCTTCCATCTCTCTCATCCATCGGTGAGCAGCAGCTACAATGCCATTACCATCCAAAGTAGATGGCTTACACCTTGGAAATGCCTTATAGTTACAGCCCCGTGCCGCCTCCGACGCAGGCTCTTCTTCCTCCTCCTCTTCATCATCGGAGAGAACCGTTTCAGGCTCCAGTCGCTCCCGTTTTCCGAGGACCCGTTCCTCTCCTTTCTTTCTCCTTCCCTTAAAGCCTTTATTACTTCAGTCACAAGAGACTGTAGGATCATTTGCATGACCTGATGAACTTCTTCCACAATAGCCTCCTTTACTAAGGCTCTCAGATTGTCGCTCTCATCACCACCCTCTGGATGATGGGTCTCGGGTTCTTCATGAAGCACCTTTTCGGCTCTAGGCATTTCTGTCGTAGCCCGTGGTTCAGCACCACGACCTCCACCACGTGAAGCTTTAGATGATCTACCACCAGCTATCCTCTAAAGCACACACTGAAAGATTCAAACACTATGTTAGGATCAGTGATCTACGTTTGATTGATTAGAGAGTATAGCAGCGGAATTCTAATAATGAATTAGCCAATTCACAAGAACGAAAAGATATTCAATGAAGAACAAAAACAGTTATAGATAGAGAGAATTCTGCAAATATATTTCATTCAATATTTGCTTTCGTGGTAACGGAATGTCACCCTTACAATTAGGTCGACACCTCTTATATAAGAGATGTAACGTCTGTTGATGTCACTTGATAGTGACATCTAACAGAATTATTTCAACTGAAACACAACTACTGAAGATGTCAAAACAGCTGACATCTTCTTACAAAAATACTAAGTGTTATCAGTTACTACAACTACTGAAAAACATAAAACTATTGATACTACAATGACTGAAGAACAAGCTCTTCAGTCATTTTACAAAACTACTGAAAATAAAAACATAAAACTATTGATATCACAACTACTGAAGAAGTACTCTTCAGCTGTTGTGACAAACTACTGAAACTTCAGTACTTGGTCTTCAGACTTGAACTTCAGACGTTTCATCAGTTGATGACTTCAGTAGATATCATCAGCTGATGTCTTCAGTCTTGTCTTCAGACTTTGTACACCAGTTGTTGATCTTCAGCATTTGTAGACTCTTCAGCTGTTGTACTTCAGTACTTTGGTCTTCAGCTTCAGCACTTGTGTTCTTCAGCTGTTCAGCTTCAACACTTATGTTGTTCAGCTGTTCAGCTTCAGCACTTGTGTTCTTTAGCTATTCAGCTTCAGCACTTTAGTCTTCAGCTGTTAAGTCTTCAGCACTTGTCGAACTGCTGATGAAGCCTTCAGCAGTTGTTGTGATATCATGTGGGACTTAGAGGTTTTCTGATCTTGGCTCATTGGTTCTTTTGGTCCAACAAACTCCCCCTGAACCAATGCAGCCAAAACCTCTAATTGATTTATTTTCCACTTATTGTTGGCAGAATGGTTGGTCTTTTTCCTTCTTGATCAGTAGAGAAGATGACCCACATAAGCACTGGCCTGGGAAGAAATCTCAGAGATCTGTTTGGCAAGGTATGAATCGGAACTCTGTTTTGGGGAACTGGACATAGAGTTGTTATCCCATTCATGAGATCTACTTCCCCATTATGAGTCTGTACGACTCTCGAACATAGGCCTCAAGGAGAACAACTTGTTCCTCCTTGGAGAGTTCTTCTACTCCTCCTTCAAAGAAGAACTCTGGACCATAGTACTCAGACAAGTACTTTACAGTCCTGCCATTTTTCAACTCCACAGTAGTTACCTCCCTATAGACAAATTCATTAGGATGAGTGCCCTCTAGGAGTAACTGGAGCTTATTCTTCTTAATGTCTTCAAGCTTCTTATATAATAACCCCTTTTTGATCATCTTGTTTTCCAGTAAGGCTTGAGGGGTCATTTTTGATTGATGAGCCTTCTTGAATTCATCAATTATTTCCCATGGTGAGACTACAATGGCCAACATGATTGTAGAGTCTATTGTTTTTCTAACCCGGCCATTGTATCTATGAGGAATAGATCTTTTGTGGATTCTAGAACTCACCTTGGGGTCTGGCCATACTTTCACTCTCTCCTTCTGATACTGAAATGTCTGTCTCAGAGTGTACAGCCTCTGAGCATGCCCTTTCATGGCTTATATAGATGATGACTAAGGAAATTCCTTGTCAACCATCTTCAGTAGTTGCTCATCGTGCTGCTTCTGCTGTTCTTCATCTTCTATTTTGACTCTAACCGTTTCCCTTTGAGAGTCAGGTGTGATCATGGGTTGACTCCTGGGTTCTGGTAGCCTTAAAACAGCAGAGAGTGGCAGACTATCATCTTCATCCTCTTCTTCTTCATCTTCTTCTATCCTCAGCACCCTTCTCCTCCTTCTAGGTGCATCACTAGATGATGGTTGGGTTGGTAAAGGAATTGGTTTTGAAGATTGAGGATGTTTGGATTTGGGTTTTGAGATTGGTTTGGAGATTTGAGGGGTAGGCTATTTTTGAGTGGGTGATTGGGAAGGTTGTTCAAGCATTTTGGTTGTGAGTTTGGCTTTTGTGAGTCTTGCCATTTCAAACCTTTTCTAGCCCCAGCCTTATCAAGTGCTTCAATGATTATCCCCTTATGAAATTGCTCAGACAAACAGATTCTGGTGGCTATAGCCAGAATACTGTCTCTGGTCCATGAACGAATCTCCATCAGTGATCTTCCTAAGTATTTGGCAATGAATGAATGATGATCTCCAATCTCTCTTTCTCCAGCACATCATACCCAGCTCATCTGTTTTGAATTCCTCTACTTCCAACCTCCTGATCTCACTGTCTAGTGTGGCTGTGTCAAAGCCTTGCTTGAAGAGTTGCTTAATGATTTTGTCCATGGATCGGCTGTGTGTTTCATCTGCATCTTTTACCAGCTTCCAAGGATTTTTCTTCAGCATTTGTTTGATCACCAGCACTTTTCTTTCTTTTGTAAGTGATCAGTTGTTGTTCCTTTTCCTTTTCCAACTCCTGGGTTTTCTCTTGTGCCTTCTCATCCTCAGTTCTTTTTCTCTTCTTTTCTTTCACTGCAGTACTCTCCCCCTTTTTGGATGCATTGATGGCAAGGGTTTGTACCGCAGAAAGTTTCTTTTGCACAGCATCATCAATGAGTGGTTGTAGACTTGAGGAGATCCTCTCATCAATGGCTTTTTATAAACAATGTCATTGATGATGGGAGTGATGAGAGGTAGGGATTGTTGGAATACAGCAACCATCTGCTCTGGGGGGTTCTATCCCGGAGAGATAGTGCCAAAAGCAAAAGCTGGAGGCTCAGTGAAGTGAGAGGGTAAAGTGTTTGGGGAACCTTCAAATGAAGGTGCCATCTGTGGGTTGGTGGAGGCAGATGGACTTACATCCTGAGACTTCTTGATAAGCAGTTCTTGTAGTCTGCTTACCTCAGCCTCCAGGATGGTGTTGTGGGCTAGAACGTCATAGAAAAAGCCCAGGTCATCATCAGCAGATGCTGAATCACCTGACCTCCTGCTGGTAGCAGGATGTACATGCACTGGATGTAGACCAGTTTTAGCATGTGCCCCTTTTTCTTGGAACTGGGGACTTCCAGCCTCAGGACTATGTCCTTCATCAGCTGTTGCCTCTAGTGAGGTCTTAGCAATGTTACCAGCCTCATTCTGATCATGTGCTGATGCAGAAGAGGTGGCAGCCTCACTAGATGTTCTAATCTCCCTATCCACACTAGGAGATAGAACTTGTAACCCTGGTGCTGTGGGTTGTCAGAGCTGACGATCCTCTTCCTCAATGTCTGTGGTTCTCCCCTTTGTTGGTGGTTGTTGGGGAGGATGAGAGACATGCAACTGAGTCAGCACTTTGCAATAATTATGGTTGGACTTTGGGGGGCGGTTGCAAGGGAGATGGGGTAAAACAGTGTGCACCTGGGGAGGATGGTGCTCTTCAATGGCAATCTCCTCAAGTGAGGAAGATCCCAGATGTGTGGGTACCCCTGTGTGGTGGCTGCAGGCTCCTTTTGAGAGGAATCCTGAGCGGCTATGGCTGGTAGAGTCTCTGATACTGCTGGGGGTTTAAAGCAGCAAGTATATCCTGCGTTGGTGGTGCAGGAGCATCTTCGGGGACTCATCTCCTGAATAGCTGTTTGGGGTGTTTTGGTTTTGGTTTAGTGGGGACTTTGGTTCTGGTGGTGGAAGCTGTGGGTTCCCTGTGTTTGGGCTTTAGCATTCGGGCAGCTTCTTTGAGTGTAAGGTCTGAGTTGTGCCTGGAGTATACCTCAGCCAAAACAGCTGGTGCAGGGACTCCAAGGCCAACAAGGCCATCAGATTTTAATTCATCTAAAATAATGGCCATCAGAAACGTGGGATATAATGGCCATCGTTTGCCATAGGTTTCTGAGCCAAGTTCTTTATTTCTAGAAACACGATTTCAGAAAAATTTAGCGGTTGGTGTTCTAGAATAGAATACAATACCATTGCCATTGGGATGACATTTGATCCCAAGAGATGTCTTGGAGGCTAAGCAGACATTTACCATGTGAAAAATAACTTTCTCAGCGTCATGGAAATGTTTCTTTAGAGCGGTTGTAGCCCGAAGATCACCTTCATACCCATGATTGATAAATGACATATCTGTTATGCCCTTTGGGTATGCAGTCACAGCGGTGGAATCGTGTAAGGTGTAATGCCTGACGAATGATGTCGGTTGTAACGACCACTGGTTTCTGTTTGACAAGGGACCGAACAGAGATCTGGCCGGTAGACTCATCAGTATGAACAAAAGCATTTGACCAGAATTGACTGAGGGATTCAGGGTAAATGGTTGGATTCAAGAGAAAGGCTGTGCGATATGGGGAATCCACCATTAAGTCAATGGCATTATCATATTTGTTCCAGAAGCCGACTTTGTAAGGTAAGCACGCAGTTATGTCGTGGTTTCAGACTCATGGTCGCCATGTTTGAGAGAGAGAAGTTCAGAAAATAACGGCTAATGAAACATTAGAGAAGAGGACAGGTATTTATAGGGTAGGGGTAAGAAAATGACTGAAGGTTTGATGTTAGTCATCAGTAGTTTTAAACCGACTGTTGACATGGTATTACCCTTTCAGACGTTGAAACAGCTGAAGTCGTGTTTTAGGCATCAGTAGTTAGAAAACTACTAAAGACCATGGTTTAGACTTCAGATGGTGAACAACTGAGGAACTTGGTGTTTGTCATCAGTAGTTGTGAAACTACTGAAGACAGTGGTTTTGTCATCAGTTGTTGTAAACAGCTGAAGACTTGGTGTTAGTCATCAGTAGTTATAAAAACTACTGAAGACATGGTTTTGCTTCAGTTGTTTAGAATGAAACAGCAGTTGTAGAAACAACTGAAGAGAAAGTTCTCTTCAGTAGTTTTCGTCAATTCATAGCCTTTCAGTTGTTTCATACTGTCCTCAACACTTACTCATCAGACTTTGCATCTGCTTTTCAGGTGTTTCATAGGACGTCAGTACTTATCTGTTTGTACTGATTTCAGTAGTTGTAATACATCAGTAGTTGTAACTACATCAGTAGTTTAGAACAGATAAAGTACTTCAGTACTTGTGAGGCATTTAGCCGTCAGTAGTTATAAAAACTACTGAAGGTGAAACGACTCATCAGTACTTATATGTGACATGGTTACCAATGATCACCAGTAATATTACTGAAATCATCAGTAGTTGTCACTTATTCTAGCTGCAGCATACCAAGCCTTAACACAAGGTTTTGGAAAGTAGAACTATCCAAGGCTTAGTAAAATATCTGCAAGCTCATCAGCACTAGGCACAAACTTAGGATCAATCAGACATTTTTCAAAACAATCCTGAATAAAGTGATGTCTGATCTCTATATGTTTGGTCCTAGAGTGCTGGACTGGATTTTTGACAATACACAGAGCTGAAGCACTATCCATTAATAATGGAGTCTTAGTCTCTGTAATGCCATAATCCAGAAGTTGGTTCTGAAGCCAGAGTACCTGAGAAGTGCAACTTCAGCAGCAATGTACTCGGCCTCAGCAGTTGATGTAGCAACAGATGTTTGTTTCTTACTCTGCCAAGAAATCAAACAGTTGCCTAGGAATTGAACCACCAGAAGTTGACTTTCTAGTTAACTTGCACCCTGCATAGTCACTATCTGAAAAAGCAACTAATTTGCAAGAGTGTCCAGTGGAATACCATAAACCCAGAGATTGTGTACTTGCAAATATCTAAAGATTCTCTTGACTGCAATCAAATGAGACTCTTTAGGAGCAGCCTGAAATCTAGCACAACACATGTAGCAAACATAATATCTGGTCTAGAAGCTGTTAAATACATCAAGACCCAATCATACATCTGTAAAGTGTTTCATCAACAGCTTTACCTTTCTGATCAGCATCCAGTTGTGTGGTGTTGCACATGGGAGTAGAACAGGGCTTACAGTTTTTTAAATCAAACTTATTCAAAAGAGCTTTTGTATATTTTGACTGATGAATAAAGGTTCCATCAGCCTTTTGTTTAATTTGCAAGCCTAGAAAGAACTGTAATTCTCCCATTGCACTCATTTCAAACTCTTTTTCATTAATGTTGTAAAATCATCACACAACTGGGGATCAGAGGATGCAAAAATGATATCATCAACATAATCTGAACAAGTAGCTTATGCTGATCCACCTTCTTAATAAACAAAGTTTTGTCAATGGAGCCTCTAGTGAAATTATTCTTAAGAAGAAAAGTGGAAAGTGTCTCATACCAGGCTCTAGGAGCTTGTTTCAACCCATAAAGAGCCTTATCAAGTTTATACACCCATTCAGGATGTTTATTATCCTCAAAACCTGGTGGTTGACCCACATAAACTTCTTCTTTTATTTTACCATATAGAAATCCACTTTTGACATCCATTTGAAAAACTTTAAGATTGTGGAATGCAGCATAGGCTAAAAACAATCTGATTGCCTCTAGTCTGGCTACAGGGGCAAAGGTTTCATCATAGTCAATACCTTCTTCTTGTGAAAACCCCTGTACAACCAGTCTAGCCTTGTTCTTAACAATAAGCCCATTTTCATCAGTTTTATTCCTAAACACCCATTTAGTGCCTATTGCACACTTACCTGGGGGAAGAGGAACCAATTCCCATACTTGCTGTTTCTTGAACTGAAGTAGCTCAAGCTGCATGGCTTCAACCCATCCATTGTCTCTCAAAGCAACATGGTAGTTCTTTGGCTCTAGCTTACTGATGAAGAGAGCATAGAAGCAGAAGTTAGACAATTGACTTCTTGTTGAAACACCAGCATTGATATCACTAATAATCTGAGACATTAGGTGATCCTTCAGTTCTTGATAAACAATAAGATCTGTACAAGTGTTTGTAGGACCTTCAGCAGCAACAGATGTTGATGCGGACTCTTGAAACCAAGAATTAGATGGTAAGTCAAAAGATGTAGAGGAATCAGAGATCTCATCAGCATTTGTTGTGGATGGAACTGCTGAAGCTACAGGAACATCAAATTTAGTAGACATAGGCAGTTGGTCACTAAACTTGAGAGGTGAGTATTGATATTATCATCATCATCATCAATACCACCAGGTGGAAGACATGCTGCAGAAGATGATTTATCCACAGGATCTGCAACAGCTGGAGGTTGATAAGGACATATTGCAGTATGTCCAAATCAAACAACTCCACAGGGGTTTGTGGAAACTTGTCCATAGGAGATTCATTAAACTTCACATGCAAAGTCTCTTCAACTATCTTTGTTCTGCAGTTGAAGACTCTGTATGCCTTGCAAGTAGATGAATAACCAACAAATACCCTGCATCCACCTTAGGATAAAATTTTTGGAGTTGATCCTTTGTGTTGAGAATAAACAGGACACCCAAATGCTTTGAAAAATGAAATTAGAGGAGCCAAGTGATGGAGAACTTCATATGGAGTCTTCATCAACCTCTGATTTACTAAGACTCTATTCTGCACATAGCAAGCTGTGTTAACAGCTTCAGCCCAAAAGGTCAGTGGCAAACCAAGTCAGCTAGCATGGACCTTGCAGCTTCAATTAGGGTCCTGTTCTTTCTCTCCACTACTCCATTTTGTTCTGGAGTCCTTGTATGCTAAACTGCCTTTTGATTCCCTTTGAAGATAAAAGTCATCAAGTGTATGGTTTCTGAATTCAGTTCCATTGTCACTCCTAATACACTTGACTGGAAGGGAATACTGCTTCTTAATATACAACACAAGTGAATAATCTCCTGAGCAACCTCATCCTTTGAATGTAGAAAGAAAGTCCATACAAATCTGGAGTAATCATCCACAATTACCAGACAGTATTTCTTCTTTGCCATGCTCATTACTCTCCCAAGACCAAATAGATCCATATGCAGTAATTGCAAGCAGGTAGTGGACTTAGGCTCTTCAATAGGAGGGAATGAGACTTTGTGCTGTTTTCCTTTTAAACAAGCAGTGCAGGTTTCATCACAGTGGAACTCCTTTATTGGTAAGCCTCTAACTAAACTATTGTGGATAAGCTGATTCATGTTTTTGAAATTAACATGATCCAGCCTTCTGTGCCGCAGTTTAGATTCTTGAGAAGTGGCTTTGGAAAATAGGCAAGGATTGCCTCTGAGATCTATTTTCTTGGAAAGATCTAAGGCATACACTCTTCATGTCCTGTTGGCTCTCAGGAGAGTGTGATCATCCAACACCTTATCAATCAAATGCAGAACTTTGGATGACAGAATCCTACAGTTCTGACTAGTGAAAAGAGCAACATGGCCTTTATCACACATTTGACTGACACTCAAGAGATTGTACTTGAGATTTTCCACATGATTAACATCATCAAACTTTATTTCTCCATTGGAGACAAAGCCGTTGCCAATGATGTAACCCCTAGCATCATTGCCAAAAGAAACAAACCACTTCTTTCTTTGAGAGTAGTCATGAAGAAGAGAGATGTTCCTAGTCATGTGCATAGATCCCCCACTGTCTACATACCAGATGCTACTTTGGCATGTTGAAGAACCCAGCAATAATAAAACAATCAGTTAGTTTTGGAGACCCAAACCTTTTTGGTTTTGGGTCTGGTCTCATCAACAGATGGTAAACTAATAGGTTTATTGGAAACAACAGCCTGAGAGGAAGAAGATGGTGAAGAAGAGGAATCCTTTGGCTTGGACCTCCTTTTCTGTGTTTTCAACATAGGAGCATCTAATTTGTTAACTCTTCCCAATAGATGTTGAACCATCATAACCAGTTGTGTCTGATTTCGTGATAAAGCTTTCAGCTCATCAGACACATTGCCAGTGGAGTTTGATAAGTTCCTATGTTGCACCTTCTTCTTCTGAGCAATCTCAGCTGTTACCTGTTTAACCCCTTCCTTTTTAGATTTCTTTATGGACTTAAGGGTTACAGGATTTGATGTTGCTGATACAAATGTGGTCTCAAACTCAGTTTTCATTTTAACCATTCTCTTTAGTTTCCTCTTTATGTTTGAGTTTGGATCCTCTTTTGTACCAGCAATCATCTGTAAGATGACTGAACAAACGACATACTCACATGGTTTCTTCTTCATCTTAGGTTGATCATCAACTAAAGAGAATGAAACAACTGAAGACTTGCTCTTCAGTGCTTTGGACGCATTGTTTGCTTTCTTGACTTCCTCTTTAGTAGTCTTCAAACTCTTTCTACTGACAGTTTTCTTCTTTTCAGTACTGAAGTAGTTGGAGTTTGAACTTCAGGTGTTAAATCCTGCTCTCTAGTCCTTTCAGGACTTTCAGAATTAACTCCTGAGTTGATCAACTCGTTGATCATGTGAGTGTCAGCATTGGAACCATCAACATCAGCTGATTGGTTCTAGAGGGCTTGGTGCTGACTTCTACTTCTGATAGTGCTGAATCAGAAAGTAGATCACATGATGAAATGGATTGGTTATTACTCTCACCATCAGATTCTACCTCTGCTCTGGAGTAAAATCTGTAGGTGGAGCAGTGTGATTGTAACCAATGCCAAACTTCACATTGGAAGCAGATTGCTTACTAAGAAGCATTTCAAAACCTTTGCATGATTGTACCCATCGATCACACTCTACCTGTGACTGCAAGGGTTTCCTTGAGATCTTTATACTTCTCTAGAAGTATCTCTTCCCTAGCCTTATCATCAGTTATTTGACATTTAAGTTTGTAAATCTCATCATTCTTATCATTAAGCACAGACTCAAATTCAGCTTTGCTTTTGGAAATTATTTGTTCTAGCTCAATGTTCATGTTGATTAAGCTACATTTGCTTCTCTAATAGATGCAAATGCTGCTATACATGTTTCAGAACACAATTTGGCTTTTGCCTCAAGGATACCTGTGATAACTTTGGTGTAGAGGCATTAGTGGATGAAGTATCAGCAGAATCCAAAGCCATAAGAGCTAGATTTCCAAAGGGACTGTCACCACCATGTTGACCAGCACCAGAGAACAGTTGTTCATGACCAGACAAGTCATCTGGTAAACTACTCCAGTCAACAACTTTTGGGGTGAAGAAGCTGTGTTGTTGAGGTTGAGTTTGTTGATGATTGGGAGGGTTGTGGTTCAGGCAATGCTTGTGGTTGTTGTGCAATTGGAGCTTGAACAGGATTTGGTTGAGGCATATATAGCAGGGATAAGGATATGACATTTGACCCTGGGGACAAAGTATGCAGGAGACCTAGGATGTGAATGATGACTAGAACCAGCAGGATGTTGCCCTCTGTTTTGTGGACTAGTACTAGGAAAAGTCACAAAGGGCAGAAGAGTTAGATCCAGTTGATCTACACTCTCTTGCAAAGTGTCCCAGCCTTTGGCATTTGTGACACCTCAACTTACTCTTGTCAAAACCAACTTTGGTTTTGCCAGAGAGTCCAGGAATTTCCTGCCAGTTCTCTTATAGAACTTCTAAGATCTGATATTAATCAATGCCATTTGGCTCAGAATATCCATCTCTTCTAGATCATCATCAGCTATTCCTTTCAAATCATCCATGATGAAGCATAGATTGTCACTATTACTGCCAGAATGACTCTCAATACCAACAAATGCATGATCAGAACTATTTGAAGAGAAATCAATATGCTCATCATAATTGCTTTCAGATGCAGCATATTCTGAATCATGACCAACCAAGGCAGTATTCCCTGGTACAAAGTCATTAGTGAGCTTTCCTGATGAGGACAGTTTCCTCTTCTGCTCTATCTCTCTTTCAAATGTAAGCAGTTTCCCATGAAGTTGGGTGAGAGATAGGCTATCCAGATTTGCACTGGAGCGTAGGACAATAGTGTATGTGTCCCATCTCTCAGGCAGTGATCTGAGGAACCTATTATTCATCTGGCTATTGGTGTATTCCTATTTCACCATTTTCAGCTCAGAGATCAAGCAGGAGAAACGCTCAAACTGTTGAGTCAGTGTCTCACCCTTTCTATGAGAGAATGTCTCATATTGTTGGGAAAGGATTTCTCTGTTGTTTGCTAAGACCTCATCTGTGCCACCGAATTGTTCCTTCAGGGCATTCCAGAGATCATGAGCAGTTTCATGATGCATAAGCCCTGAATAGATTTCATTAGGCAGTGCCATGGCCAGATTCCATGGGCTTTAGCATCAATCTCAAACAGTTTCCGATCATCATTAGAGTATTGTTCCTTCTTCTTCGGAACCATTTGATTGGTTTCCGGATTGTTCACCATAGGCTTATGTGGTCCATGTACCACAGATGTCCAACAACCTGAACTGTTAACAGACAGGTGATGAATCATTCTTCGCTGCCATATGTTATACTCGGTCCTAACCAGCATCGGGGGCTTGGTTGAGGAACCGGTATTGTGAGGAAAATTAGAAGGAGTAGTCATCTCACATTCAATCAAATTCAATTAAGCTATAACAGATTTAGAACAAAACACAACAACCAATTGAACCAAGAGAGATCTCAGAATAAATGAACGAAAGCGTCAGAAATTCAATAATCTATAACCAGTTCTTGCGAATATGCTAATTCAATCAAACATAGATATCAATTAGTAGTTTCAATGATCAGTTGTTAGATCGATCAATGATTAACCTGCTCTGATACCACTTGTTACAAATATAGTAAGTCCCTAATTACAGTGGCCAGTTGTGATTAGCCACTTACTTTACTCTTCATACCCCAAGCATTACCTATCCTGACTACATAAGCATCTAAATCTACCAGCAACAAATAACCACATAGCATGCACATGTAATACTAGTTAACATTAAGAAAACACCCGATGGCACAAAGCTACTAGGACTAGCATCCCTTCCCTTTCTATCCTATTTTCAGTTTAAGTTAAGATTTATTTTGAATATTTACCCATTTCACTTAAAGTTTGGCTCTAATACCAACTTGTAAGGCCCCGTTCACGGGACGCTTACAGCTGGTCAATCATCGCACGTAAAACATATATTTTCATTAACTTAAAGAAATCATTGAAGCGGAAACATTCAAACATCCATTTCATTATAATCACTTTTGCAAAATAATACATCGTTGACTGGTTACAAAACATCATTATTTACATTACCTAACAAAAACGTCATAATTCTATCAAATGGATGTCATCCAAAAATGCCAAGTAGCTGCCCAGTACCATCCTCAGTAATGCTCACCTGCCAACTGAAAAATACATAAAAAGTCAGTGTTGCTAAGTGAGTTCTATTTTTATAAAAATTTGCATTACCTTCAATCCGTTAAAACATTTTCATTACTATCGCACATGATCACACAACGTATATACATCAACGTAATAATTATTTTCTTCATCATCGTTCGTTTAGTACAATTCGCACGTTCGCACATATCGCACATATCGCACATATCGCACATATCACACATATCGCACGTATGGAGTGGTCACTAAGACAGACTCCCCCTGTGTGTGTGAACTGTTATGGGTTAGCCAAAATCGCACGTTGTCTGACACAATAATTAGGAAATTGCACGTTATTAGAGCAGTCACCAATACTGAACTCTTACTGTGTGTATAAACCTTTATAAGTTAGCCAAAATTGCACGCTATAGATACACAGACATTTGAACACTCCCCCTCCGTGTGTGAACTCTAATGGGTTCGCCAAGATTGCACACTGTATAATAGACAGTAATTAGGAAATCGTAGGTTATTGGAGCAGTCACCAAGACTAAACTATTACTATGTGTATGAACCCTTATGATTTAGCCAAAATCGCACGTTGTAGACACACGCAAGGTAACAACTCTCAATGAGTTGTGAACTTCCCTTTAGTTGCTTGCAAGGCTTTTCATTCATTACTCATTATGTTTCACTTTTGTTATCTTAAATGTTTCATTTTGTTAAGATAATACTTTACGTTCCTTAACAATATCACACCATGTAAAGTTACATCATCATACATAATAAGGAACGTAATAGATCATATCATATATAAGCATAACAACATCAATTGCACATCATCAATCACACATCGTCATGTATAATCATCAATCATACGTCATCATACATCAATCATTCTGTTGGGTGTTGTAACATGTTCATCAAAGTTAGTTTAACCATTTAAACTATAAAGACGCAGCGGATATAAGGTTTAAACATGTTGTTTACAATCTGAAGTTTTCACCATTTTAAAGCATAAAAAAAACCCAACAATAAGGATCATATATATATATACATATATATGTGAACTAGTGTGCTATCAAACCGTAAAAAACAACCATAGGGTGTTTATTGAAACAACCTTTCTTGCACAAGATGTTGTAGATGTATAAGATGAAGATGGTGATGTTCTTGAATGTCCAACCCCCAAGAGAGAAAGCATCAAGTTGTGATACCCACAAGCTCTTCCAAACAGCTATCTAGTTAGGGAGCTCAACATCAAAATCTCTACAAATGCACCTTCAAGAATCCGAAAATTTCAGCCTTGTTTTGAGCCTCTAGTCCGAAAATTCAGCCTTGTTTGAGAGAGTTCTTACTTGAGTGTGTGTGAGAGAAAAGTGTGAAATGATGGAAGAGTGCAAGGGGAGTAAAAATGTTGCAAAGAACAAGACTCAAAAGGGAGTTCCCAATGCCCCTTTGGTGGCCGAATTCACAACTTAAAATGGGTTCCCCATTTTATTTTCTTATAAATTTGCACACTTTTAAACCCTTATTTTATAAAATTAAAACCAATTTTAATTTTTTAACATGAACACACTTTTATTTGTTATTATTTAACAACTTAAATAATGAAACAAATAATTTCTCATGAACAAATTATCCACATAATGTTGTTCTTATACAAAAGCAACGTTTTAGAAAACCCATTTTCTAAATTGGTATCAATATTTATTTGTATGATCTCATCAACGAATAAATATTTATTGGTGTTTGTTTGGCTTGTTATTGGGTATGACCCGACTTGGATCGTAACGTACTAACCACATCAATCTTGTATGTGTCGTGGGCATATAAGATCCAACAATCCCCCACTTGCACAAGATTCATAGAAGATTGATGCAAGTAGTAAATACCACCTAACAACGGTTTACTACCCTTAATACGTATGACTAAGTGCCATTCAATAACATCATCCTATTCAACTACCATACTCAAAATGTTTTAGGTGAATCAATCATCTATCCTTTTGTGACAAATGTCATGTTAAATCCTAGAGACACAGAGTGATCATTCTCTATTGATTTAACTTTATCATGCCTTAGACATCTTACTCTCAACGAATAAGAGGGACAAATCCCATCTTGACTACATACGTCTCTCACAATTACCTTATATCATACCTAAACATAGACTTATGTACTGCCATGTTTCAGAACAACGAAGAACTAAGTCAAAGTATAATATTTGGTAAATATCAAGACCCAATATGTATCTCAGGTAAGAGGATACCAAATGATGTTCACGTTTACTCAAAATTACTTATGATCATTCAAGAAGATTCCATGTAGTAATGTTTGAGATGCAGGTCAGTCTAATATTTGCATCCCACAAATATCTATGAACTTTGGTAGAAACCTTTTGCTCTATATTCATCCATATGAATATCTACCAACCCATGTTCATAATAGTTTTACCTTTATACTTGTTCCCACAAGTATGAACAACTACGGACGTTCTGAGTAAATAATTTACTGATGGATTTTAACATGCAAAATAGGAATAATAGTTGAATCATTATAACCAAATAATTCATTCAAGTAATAAAGGGTTATAATATCTCAATACAGAAACTAAAGATCATATCCAGTCACTAGAATATTGAAGTCCCATGGCAGAAGTATGAATTTCATGCTTTGCCTTAATCAAGAAGATTCCATGTAGTAATGTTTGAGATGCAGGTCAGTCCAATATTTGCATCCCGCAAATATCAAGACGCTTTATGAGTGGATCCGCAACGTCTTAATCCGTGTGAACTTTGTGAATACATATCTTTCCCTTTTCAACTTCATCCCTTATGGAGTTGAATCTTCATTCAATGTGCCTAATCTTTTGTTGTGCACCGGGTTCCTTGATTTGAGCAGTCGCACCCTCGTTATCACAAAGAATTTCTAGGGGGTCCTGAATGGAAGGGACCACCCCTAGATCGGTAATGAACTTCTTTAACAATGCAGCTTCCTGAGCAGCTAATGAAGCAGCGATGTATTCTGACTCTGTAGTTGATAATGCAACCACATCTTGCTTAGATCTCTTCCAAGAGATTGCTCCTCCATTCAAGATGAAAATGTACCCCCATTGTGATCATGAATCATCCTGATCAGTTTGGAAACTCGCATCCGTGTAACCCTTTACTATGAGTTCCTCCTCACCAGATCCATAGATTAGGAACATATCTTTGGTCCTCCTTAGCTACTTAAGTATGTTCTTAACACCCATCCAATGACTGCTTCAAGGATTTTGTTGGTATCGGCTTGTCATGTTCAAAGCGCATGATACATCCAGTCTAGTGCATATCATTGCATACATGATAGATCCTATAGCAGGTGCATACAGGATTCCCTTCATTTTGTCTTGCTCATCCTTTGAGCTTGGACATTGAGTCTTACTCAATATTGTTCCTCTTTGAATAGGTACGCTACCTTTCTTAGAGTTTTCTATCTTGAACCTTTTCAAGATCTTATCAATGTATGCACTTTGATTCAGACCTATCAACCGCCTTGATCTATCCCTATAGATCTTTATTCCTAAAAGATAGGTGGCTTCACAAAGATCTTTAATGGAGAAACAATTTCCAAGCTTGGCTTTTACACCTTTTGTGGTTGGAATGTCATTTCCAAATAGTACGATGTCATCGACATACAATACTAGGAAAGTGGTTATGCTCCTACTAGCTTTCTTTTATACACATGCTTCATCAGCATTTTTGATGAACCCAAATTTGGTTATTTTTTCATCAAAACGGTGTTTCCAACTTCTTGATGCTTGTTTCAACCCATAGATTGATTTCATTAACTTGCATACTTTGTTAGGTTGTTTTGGATCGACAAAACCTTCAGTTGAAGCATGTAGACATCTTCCTCAAGATATCCATTTAGAAAAGAGGTTTTGACATCCATTTGCCAAATCTCATAATCATAATGAGCAACTTTGGCAAATAATATCCTAATAGAATTTAGCATTGCAACCGGTGAGAAGGTCTCATCATAATCAACCACTTGAGTTTGGGTGAAAACTTTTCCTACAAGTCTAGCTTTATAAGTCTCCAAGTTTCCATGCATATCGGCTTTCTTTTTTAAAAACCACTTAATTCCAACTATCTTGGAGTTAAAAGGTGGTTCAACCAAGTCCCATACTTGGTTGTCATACATGGATTGCATCTCAACGTTCATGGCTTCAAGCTATTTGTCACAATCCAAATTAGACATTGCATCATGATAGGTTGTTGGTTCATCGGAATCTACGACATAACATCCATCTACGAAAAATCCATATCTTTCAGGTGGTTTACTAACTCTACCAGATCCACGAACGTTTTGTGTATATTGATCAACCATTTGATCATTCTCAACATCCTCATGTTGAGTGCTAGTATCAACCAAACGTGTATTGGTTTGTGGTTCTTGATCCTCCTCAAGATCCACAGTTCTACTGGTAGTTCCTTCCGTAAGGAATTTAGCTTCTAAGAACTCAGCCTTCTTGGCAACAAACTTATTTTGTTCCAATGGATCATAGAAATAATATCCCATAGAATCTCTAGGATATCCAATGCAGATACACTTAGTGGAATGGCTTTCTAGCTTATTTGAGATGGGAGTCTTAACATAAGCCTCACAACCTCATACCTTTAAATATGATAGTGATGGAACTCCTCCATGCCATATATCAAAAGGTGTCATTTCCAGTTTCTTGGTTGGGTCCATATTCAAGATACGGGCCACAGAGGGCAAAGCAAAACCCAAAATGATAGAGGCAGTGAGCTTCCACCCATCATAGATTGAAGGATATCCAATAGAGTTTGATTTCTCCGCTCGGACACACCATTATGTTGTGGTGTTCCAGGTGGAGATAGTTGTGAGACAATTCCACAAGTTCTAAGATGATCTCTAAAAGCATCACTTAGGTATTCACCTTCTCTATCGGTGAGGGGAATTTTTATTTTCTTGTTGAGTTGATTTTCTACTTCATTTTGGAGATTTTGAACATTTCAAAAGCTTCATCCTTGTGTCTTAACAAGTACACATAACCATATCAACTATAGTCGTCGATAAAGGTAATGAAGTATCTTTCATGGTACCTGGTATTGGCTTAAAAGGACCACCTACATCCGAATGTATGATGCCTAATAAATCTTTTGCCTTTTCGGGTTTGCCACTAAAAGGTGCCTTCGTCATTTTACCTTGTAAACAAGATTCACATACATCAAATGAATCATATTCACTTTCTTTTAAAAGGCCGTTCTTTTGAAGTGTTTGTATGCGCTTCTTGTTTATGTGACCAAGACAACAATGCCAAAGATAGGTATCACTCAAATCCAATTTGAGTTTCTTAGTGGTGGTTTGGTATAATGAGGTATCATATAATGTGTTTTCATGAACCAATTCATAAATACCATTAATACGAATAGCTTTAAAATAAAATATGCCATTTAAAGAAACATGAATTTCATTTTCAATAAATGTCAAAACATAATCACATTGTCTTAATTAGGCAGCAGAAATAATGTTCCTAGTCAAACTAGGAGCATACAAAATTTTGTTCAGAATTGCTTCCAAACCATTTGGAAGCTTCAAGATGTAGTCCCCTCGGCCTTCAACTTGAACTTTTGCCTCATTCCCCATGTAGAGGCTAACATCCTCTTTCTTGAAGTCCTTGCTTATTTAGATCAATATGAATCATGAAAATTGTACCTAAGGTTTGCCCGACGTCCTTCTTAGCTTGCAACTCTTTTAGATGGACTGGGCAATTTCTTGCCCAATGTCCAATCTCCCCACACTTAAAGCATGGGTCATTTGAAGCATCCTTTTGCTTCTTCTCCTCTAGTTTTGGTGGTGGCGCTTTAACCACTCCCTTTCCCTTTCCCCTAACATGCCCGTTACCCTTGGCAACATTTTCCTTGGTGCGGGTTGAGGCCTCTTTTTGTTCCCACCTTCATGGATGTTGAGAACGGGTAAAACCCTCTTACCCATGGCCGCCTCATTAGTTTTGAGCATAGAGTGAAGCTCTCTTATGTTCTTGTCCCACCCATTCATGTTATAATTCATGACAAAGTTGTCAAACCTTTTTGATAAAGAGTTGAGGATCAAATCCGTAGCCAACTCTTTCGAGACGGGACAACTTAGCCTTTCGAGGCGGTCGATATGGCTTTTCATCTTAAGTACATAAGATGAAACAGATTCAGTGTCGTCCATACGACATGCATGGAGTGCTCGAACCGTTTCGAAGCGCTCTACCCTTGCTTGTTGTTGGAAAATTTCCTTCAACTGGGTTATCATGTCATATGCTCCATGATGTTCATACTCCTTTTGGAGATCCGGAGTCACACTTGCCAACATGAGGCAAGACACTTGGACCGAGTCCTCTGTGTATTTCACCCAATTATTGTTGGCCTCCTCATCATCCACATTAGGTTGATCGGGAATCGGATCGTCTAAGATGTATGCTCGTTTCTTTTGCTTGAGAACAATTCTCAAGTTTTGAAACCCATCAATAAAGTTATTATGGTTTAGATGCTCCTGTTGGAGAATGGTCCTTAATGATAATGAGTGAGCAGACGGGATTTCATTGTTTTCATTGTTGTTGGTGGCCATCTACAAAATTTGACAAAGTTAAATTTCAGTATTTTCGATATTGTCAAATTTTAATAATTAAAGCCCCTATTTTAAGTGTCTTACACGATTCTAAAATTGTAGAATCCAAAGTTACATTTAGATAGTGGTTAGGTGACCTTTATCCCATTATTTAATTTAACAAGGTGGTCAACATTTTGACAATTGCAACCCTTTCCAACTTCTAGAGGTATGGGATCGACTTTAAAACATCATATGTATAGGGTCAGCATGTTTATCCTATCAACACCTTGGTAAACCATATTGTAGGTGATCCATTTAACATGGTTTGCAAATCAAGTTATCCTACTTGCACGCATATGTGGGTTTTCCAGATAAGTGGTTAGGTGACCTTTATCCCACAAATATGGTATCCCCATCTCAAATCACAAGTTCCCTCAAAACGGTTAAGTGGCCTTTATCCCATTAAGAGTTTCCAAGTGACTCAAGTGTTATGCAAAAGGACGGTGTTAAACTTGTTTATAAAGGAAAGTTTAGGTTTTCATAATCTTAGTTTAGAAAACTCTATGTACCTTATATTTGCATTCTTTCAAATACAAGGTACCCTGTGGTTCACTTTTATAAAACCTCCTTTTATTAAAATCATTAATCCTTTCAATAACATTTTATTAACCACTTAATGATAAAGAACCATCAATTTTCAGCTTGTTAAGTTTGTTAATGAGTTTGTTATGCATATCCAAATATCAACCAACAATCATACAACAAACATCCAAATAAGCATAATCATACAAACATAAGTGCATACCCATAGCCACTAAGTTGACCACACTTGTTTGCTATCACAAGTGTTGTCATAAGGTCTTTCCTAAGGGTTAAAATGACACATAAAAATGTGTCCATGAACTCCCACTGGATCCTTATCCAAATGCTTCAAGTGTCTATGTCATTTGTGTCCTTCTGTGGGTCTTCATCTTGTGCATCTTCTTTTACAAAATCATATCCTAATACAATTTTTCTAATAAAATAAATGCACCTAATGTATTTATTACATAACCAAATGAATAAATAAATTGCAACCCAAAATACAAACACAAATATTACAACCCTTTCAAGAATCAAAACCAACATGATAAAACCATAATCAACCAAATCCAAAACACATAAGGCCAAGGCTATGTTATGCACCAAAATATGAAATATATTCAACATCCAAGAACAACAATGAACCCCTTAAGAACATCTTAAACACATGAATTCTAACCTTGAACTCGATCTTCTGCTCTTGTTCTTCTTCAAAATACGAATTCTGCACTTTCCCTCTCTAAAACATCCGAATGTCGAGTGTGTGTGTAGGCTCAAGGGCGGCCATACCACCTTTATCTCCAACTTTTAAAATTTTTGTCCTTTTGGACACTTTTTACCCTTCAACTTGGGTAAAATATATTTTCTTTCTTTTTCTTCACTTTTCTTTCTTTTTCTTTTATAAATAACTAGGTGTTACAAAATTCTGAAATGACAAAACTCTTATCAGCTCCGGAATCAAACAAGACATAAGAATAGGAATTATTAACAAGAAACATACATGTTCAGTTTTGACACATTTATTGATACACGTAAAGCAACATAAACTTAGATTATAAAGGTTTAGATTGGATTCGACATCGAGATTTGGAACGTTTCCTGCAAGAAGAGGGCATTATGGTGAAAATAGTGGGTTTCCTAGATGACCGTATGTCCCGCACAGTGAGCAAATACGACATGTATTATATCCGAATGATAATAATTGAAACTGTTACACAATGGCTAAGGGCCAACGTAGGCTATAGAAGTAGGAGCTTATGTAGTAGGAGTTGGTTGCCTTTGGGGTACTTTAGGTGTTGCCACAGCAAAGTTTCAAGTTGTTTTAAACTTACGCTTCTTGTGTTGTAGGACGGTTCATTCTTGACCTCCTTGGTTTCTTCAGTAGCCACCTTTTCAGCCTTTTTATCACCATTAACCATCCAGCTCGCCGCTCTAATGTGATTTTCAGTGAGCTGAGTGGTGATAGTAATTTCTTCCTTTAGAGTTGTGGGTCTACTTCCCATCATAACATCTTGTATTTAAGGTGGTACCTCCTTGATGAAATAATGCAAGAATATAGATAACATAATGATACAATCAAATCTTGACAGAGATGGCCACAATAAGATATAACTAGCTAAGTGTATTTGGTTCCCATGATAAACAAGAATACATCATCACGAGCCGGGAATAACCTCGGCTTTAGCACCAAATAGACTTTTCTAGCCCATTGATCTATTACGTCGATAGGCTCGCAATAGTTAATGATTTTTTTTAAGATGTCTATCATATAATGCTCACAATATTTCAAATAACCATGACAAGTTCGAATACAAATTGGTAGTGCCTTGGAAGTCTCAAGATGGTTTACAAGTCTATGTTTATAGGGTTAACATTGTTGGATCTTATATGCCCAAGACACATACAAGATTGATGTGGTTAGTACGTTATGATCCAAGTTGGGTTATACCCAATAACAAGCTATACAAACACAAATACATATTTATTTATTGTTGAGATCATACAAATAAATAATGACACCTATTTAGAAAATGGGTTTTCTAAAACATTGCTTTTGTGAAAGAACAACATTATATGGATTATTTGTTCATGAGAAATTAATTGTTTCATTATTTAAGTTGGTTAAATAATAACAAATAAAAGTGTGTTAATGTTATAAAATTAAAATAGGTTTTAATTTTTTAAACTAATGGTTGAAAGAGTAAAATTTTATAAAAGTTTCAAAATAGGGGGAACCCATTTGAACATGGGTTTTGGCCGCCCCTTGTGAGCATTGGGATTCAACATTTGTCTTGGTTTTTGCAAGATATTAGTCACTCTTACACTCTTCCACAACCTACACTTTCTCTTACACACACAAAGCAAGACACTCTCTCAAAGAACTAAAGGATTTTCCGATTCAAGAAGGAAAAAGGGGCTGGAATTCGGTTTTCTTGGCTGCTCTTCAAGAACTTCTTGGCTGATTCGGATTGTTCAAAAGGGAGTTGATCTTGGTGCTCTTCTACCTAACAAGATTAGGTGTTTGTTTAGGCTTGTGGGTATACAAGCTTGAGGCCTTCTCTTTTGAAGGCTAGACATACAAGAACATCATCATCTTCTTTTCTTCCATCTACAACATCTTGTGCAAGAAAGGTTGTTTCTTTAAACCCCTTATGGTTGTTTTTGGTTTTGATAGCATACTATTTCACATATATTATTGATCCATGTTCTTGGGTTTTGTTTATGGTTTAAAAATGGTTAAAATTTCAGATTGGTAACCTCATTTTAATCTTACTTTCCGCTTCGTTTTTATAGTTTAAATGGTTAAACTAGCTTTGATTTACATGTAACAAAACCCAACAATGGCATCTAGAGCCGGTTATGTGGAATTTGTGGTTCAAAAGTTCTTAAAAAATTATTTATCATGGATTTTTTCAACCCATTAGGGGCTTTTGTTGTGGATGTTTGAATCCCTTATGTTTCTAGGTTTAATCTTACATGCTTTAGTATAAACCTTGAAAGATTAACATCAAATGGTTGATTGTGTTGTTTGGACGAAACCCTAAAGTTTTGGTTCATGTTGGCGAGAACTTTAAGGTTATAATAAAGGGGTTCGTTGTTTTTCTTGGATGTTGTATATGTTTCTTATTTTGGTGCACAACATAGCCATGGCCTTATGTGTTTTGGATTTGATTGATTGTGGTTTGTCATGTTGGTTTTATTTCTTGAAAGGGTTGTAACATTTGTGTTTGTATTTTGGGTTGTAATTTATTTATTCATATGGTTATGTAATAAATAGATTAGGTGCATTTCTTTTATTAGAAAAATTATATTAGGATATGATTAGGTAAAACCACATGCACATGATGAAGACCCAAAGAAGGACACAAAAGACATGGACCCTTGAAACATTGGGATGTGGATTCAAGTGGGAGTTCATGGACACATTTGATGTTTAATCTTAACCCTTAGGAAAGACCTTATGACAACACTTGTGATGGCAAACAAGTGTGGTCAACTTAGTGGCTATGGTTATGCACTTATATTTGTATGATTATGCTTGTTTGGATGTTTGTTGTATGATTGATTGGTTGATATTTGGATATGCATAACAAACTCATTAACAAACTTAACAAGCTGAAAATTGATGGTTCTTTATCATTAAGTGGTTAATAAAAGGTTATTAAAAGGATTAATGGTTTTAATAAAAGGGGTTTTATTATAAGTGAACCATAGGGTACCTTGTATTTGAAAGCATGCAAATATAAGGTACATAGAGTTTTCTAAACTAAGATTATGGAATCTTAAAATTTATTTCATAAACAAGTTTAACATCATCCTTTTGCACAACACTTGAGTCACTTGGAAACTCTTAATGGGATAAAGTTCACCTAACCATTTTGAGGGAACTTGTGATTTGAGGTGGGGATACCATATATGTGGGATAAAGGTCACCTAAGCACTTATGTTGGAAAACTCACATGTGTGTGCAAGTAGGGTAACTTGATTTGCAAACCATGTTAAATGGATCACCTACAATGTGGTTTACAAATGTGTTGATGGGATAAACATGCCGACTATACATATGATGTTTTAAAGTCGTTTCCATACCCTAGAAGTTGCAAAGGGTTGCAATTGTCAATACGTTGACTACCTTGTTAATTTAAATAATGAGATAAAGGTCACCTAACCACTATTTAAATGTAACGTTGGATTCTAGAATTTTAAAATTGTGTAACACACTTAAAAAGGGGTTTTAATTATTAAAATATGAACAATATGGAAAATACTAAAATTGGACTTTGTTATATTTTGTAGATGGCCACCAACAACAATGAAAATAATGAAATCTCGTCCGCTCACTCAATATCACTAAGGACCATTCTCCAAAAGGAATGTTTAAAACATAACAACTTATTGATTGATTTCGAAACTTGAGAATTGTTCTCAAGCAAGAGAAAGGATATATATTTTTGACGACCCAATTCCCGATCAACCTAATAAGGAGGATGAGGAGGCCTACAATAATTGGTGAAATACACTAAGGACTCGGTTCAAGTGTCTTGCCTCATGTTGGCAAGTATGACTCCGGATCTCCAAAAGGAGTATGAACATCATCGAGCATACGACATGATAACCCAGTTGAAGGAAACGTTCCAACAACAAGCTAGGGTAGAGTGCTTCGAAACAGTTCGAGCACTCCATGTGTGTCATATGGACGACACCCAATCTATTTCATCTTGTGTACTTAAGATGAAAAGCCACATCGGCCACCTTGAATGGCTGAATTGTCCCGTCTCGAAAGAGTTGGCTACGGATTTGATCCTTAACTCTTTGTCAAAAAAGTTTGACAACTTTGTCATGAATATAACATGAACGGGTGGGACAAGAACATAAGCGAGCTTCACTCTATGCTCAAAACTGCCGAGGTGGCGATGGGTAAAAGGTTTTACCCATTTTCACCATCAGTGAAGGTGGGAACAAGAAGAGGCCTCACCCCGCTCCCAAGGCAAATGTTGCCAAGGGTATGGGGCACGTTAGGGGAAAGGGAAAGGGAGTGGTAAGAGCACCACCACCAAAAAAAATGGAGAGGAAGCAAAAGCTTGCTTCGAATGACCCATGCTTTTAGTGTGGGGAGATTGGACATTAGGCAAGAAATTGTCCAGTCCATCTCAAAGAGTTGCAGGCTAAGAGGGATGCCGGGTAGACCTTAGGTACAATTTTCATGATTCATATTGATATAAATTTAATATCCTCTAACACATGGGTATTGGATACTGGATGTGAAACTCACATTTGAAATTTAAATGCAGTGGTTCAAAAGAAGTAAGGACTTCAAGAAAGGGGATGTTAGCCTCTACATGGGCAATGGGGCAAAAGTTCAAGTTGAAGGCCGAGGGGACTACATCTCGAAGCTTCCAAATGGTTTGGAAGAAATTTTGAACAATATTTTTTATGCTCCTAGTTTGACTGGAAACATTATTTTTGTTGCCCAATGAAGACAATATGGTTATGTTTTGACATTTATTGAAAATGAAATTCATGTTTCTTTAAATGGCATATTTTATTTTAAAGGTATTCCTATTAATGGTATTTATGAATTGGTTCGTGAAAACACATTATATGATAGTTCATTGTACCAAACCACCACTAAGAAACTTAAATTGGATTTGAGTGATACCTATCTTTGGCATTGCCATCTTGGTCATATAAACAAAAAGCGCATACAAACACTTCAAAAGAATAGTCTTTTAAAGCAAATGAATATGATTCATTTGATGTATGTGAATCTTGTTTACAAGGTAAAATGACTAAGCCACCTTTTAGTGGTAAATCAGAAATAGCAAAAGATTTATTAGGCATCATACATTCGGATGTATGTGGTCCTTTTAAGCCATTGACTAGGTACCATGAAAGATACTTCATTACCTTTACCGATGACTATAGTCGCTATGGTTATGTGTACTTGTTAATACACAAAGATGAAGCTTTTGAAATGTTCAAAATCTTCCAAAATGAAGTAGAAAATCAACTCAACAAGAAAATAAAAATTTTCCGCACCGATACAGGAGGTGAATACCTAAGTGATGATTTCAGAGATCATCTTTGAAGTTGTGGTATTGTCTAACAACTATCTCCACCTGGAACGCCACAACATAATGGGTGTCTGAGCAGAGAATTCGAACTCTATTGGATATGGTTCGATCTATGATGGCTAGAAGCTCATTGCCTCTATCATTTTGAGGTTTCTCTTTGCTCTTTGCGGCCCGTATCTCGAATATGGCCCCAACCAAGAAAGTGGAAATGACGCCTTTTGAAATATGGCATGGAAGGGCTCCATCACTTTCATATTTAAAGGTATGGGGTTATGAGGCTTATGCTAAGACTCCGACCTCAAACAAGCTAGAAAGCCGTTCCACTAAGTGTATCTTCATTGGATATCCTAGAGATTCTATAGGATATTATTTCTATGATCCATTGAAACAAAAGGAGTTTGTTGCCAAGAAGGTTGAGTTCTTAGAAGCTAAGTTCCATACGGAAGGAACTAGTAGTAGAACTATGGATCTTGAGGAGGATCAAGAACGACAAACCGATGCACGTTTGGTTTACACTAGCACTCATTATAAGGATGTTGAGAAGGATGTTGAGAATGATCAACTGGTTGATCAATATGCACAAAATGTTCACAAATCTAGTTGAATTAGTAATCCACCTGAAAGATATGGATTTTTCGTAGATGGATGCTATGTGGTAGATTCCGATGAACCAACCACCTATCGTGATGCAATGTCCAATTTGGGTTGTGACAAATGGCTTGAAGCCATGAACGTTGAGATGCAATCCATGTATGACAACCAAGTATGGGACTTGGTGAACCACCTCTTAACTCCAAGATAGTTGGAAGTAAGTGGATTTTCAAGAAGAAAACTCATATGCACAGAAACTTGGATACTTATAAAGCTAGACTTGTAGCAAAAGGTTTCACTCCTCAAACTCAAGGGGTTGATTATGATGAGACCTTCTCACCGGTTGCAATGCTAAAGTCTATTTGGATATTATTTTCCATAGCTGCTCATTATGATTATGAGATTTGGCGAATGGATGTCAAAGTCGCTTTTCTAAATGGATATCTTGAAGAAGATGTCTACGTGGTTCAACCTGAAGGTTTTGTCGATCCATAACATCCTAACAAAGTATGCAAGTGAAAGAAATCAATCTATAGGTTGAAACAAACATCAAGAAGTTGGAATCACCATTTTGATGATGAAATAATCAAATTTGGGTTCATCAAAAACGCTAATGAAGCATGTGTATATAAGAAAGCCAGTGGAAGCATCAGCACTTTCCTAGTATTGTATGTCGATGACATTCTACTATTTGGAAATGACATTCCAACCATGGAAGGTGTAAAAGCCTGGCTTGGAAACTGTTTCTCCATTAAAGATGTTGGTGAAGCCGCCTATATTTTAGGAATAAAGATCTATAGGGATAGATCAAGGCGGTTGCTAGGTTTGAATCAAAGTGTATACATTGATAAGATCTTGAAAAGGTTCAAGATGGAAAACTCTAAGAAAGGTAGCGTGCCTATTCAAAGAGGAACGATATTAAGTAAGACTCATTGTCCAAGCTCAAAGGATGAGTAAGACAAAATGAAGGGAATCCTGTATGCATCTGCTATAGGATCCATCATGTATGCAATGATATGCACTAGACCGGACGTGTCATGCGCATTGAGCATGACAAGTCGATACCAACAAAATTCTGGAAGCATTCGTTGGATGGCTGTTAAGAACATACTTTAGTACCTAAGGACGACCAGACATATGTTCCTAATCTATGGATCTGGTGAGGAGGAACTCATAGTAAAGGTTTACACGGATGCAAGTTTCCAAATTGATCGGGATGATTCACGATCACAATCGGGGTACATTTTCATCTTGAATGGAAGAGCAATCTCTTGGAATAGCTCTAAGAAATATGTGGTGGTATTATCAACTGCAGAGTCAGAATACATTGCCGCTTAAATAGCATCTCAGGAAGGTGCATGGTTGAAGAAATTCATTTCCGATCTAGGGGTAGTCCCTTCCATTTAGGACCCCCTAGAAATTTTTTGGGATAACGAGGGTGCGATTGCTCAAATCAAGAACCCCGTGCACATCAAAAGACTAGGCACATTGAAGAAGACTCAACTACATAAGGGATGAAGTTGAAAAGTGTAAGATATGTATTCGCAAAGTTCACACGGATCAAAACATTGCGGATCCACTCAAGAAGCTTTATGAAAAGGTGAAGCATGAAAGTCATACTTGTGCCATGGGACTTTAATATTCTAGTGACTGTATATGATCTTTAGTTTCTGTATTGAGATATTGTAACCCTTATTACTTGAATGAATTATTTGGTTATAGTGATTCAACTAATATTCCTATTTTGCATGTTTAACATCCATGAGTAAATTATTTACTCTGAACGTCTATAGTTGTTTATACTTATGAGAACAAGTACGAAGGTAAAACTATTATGAACTTGGATTGGTAGATATTCATATGGATAAATATAGAGCAAAAGGTTGCTGCCAAAGTTCATAGATATTTGTGGAAACAAATATTGGATTGACCTGCATCTCAAACATTACTACACGGAATCTTGTTGATTGATCATAATGAATTTTGAGTAAAGGCGAACATCAACTGGTATCCTCTGACCTGAGATACATATTGGGTCTTGATATTTACCAAATATTATACTTTGACTTAGTTCTTCGCTGTTGTGAAACATGGCAGTACATAAGTCTGAGTTCAGGTATGATATAAGGTAATTGTGAGAGACATATGTAATCAAGATGGGATATGTCCCTCTTATTCATTGAGAGTAAGATGTTTAAGGTCTGTTAAAGTTAAATCAATGGAGAATGATCACTCTGTGTCTTTGGGATTTAACATGACATCTGTGATAAAAGGATAGATGATAGATTCACCTAAAACATTTTGAGTTGGTACTTGAAGAGGATGATGTTATTGAATGGCACCCAGTCATACGTATTAAGGGTAGTAAACCATTGTTAGGCGGTATTTACTGCTTGCATCAATCTTCTATGAATCTTATGCAAGTGGGAGATTGTTGGATCTTATATGCCTAAGACACATACAAGATTGATGTGGTTAGTACGTTATGATCTAAGTCGGGTCATACCCAATAACAAGCTATACAAACACAAATACCTATTTATTTGTTGATGAGATCATACAAATAAATAATGATACCTATTTTGAAAATGGATTTTCTAAAACATTGCTTTTGTGAAAGAACAACATTGTATGGATAATTTGTTCATGAGAAATTATTTGTTCCATTATTTAAGTTGGTTAAATAATAACAAATAAAAGTATGTTAATATTATAAAATTAAAATAGGTTTTAATTTTATAAACTAACGATTGAAAGAGTAAAATTTTATAAAAGTTTCCAAATGGGGGGAACACATTTTGAACATGGGTTTTGGCCGCCCCTTGTGGGCATTGGGATTCAACTTTTGTCTTGGTCTTTGCAAGACATTAGTCACTCTTACACTCTTCCACAACCTACACTTTCTCTTACACACACAAAGCAAGACACTCTCTCAAAGAACTAAAGGATTTTCGGATTCAAGAAGGAAAAAGGGGCTAAAATTTCGGATTTCATGGCTGCTCTTCAAGAACTTCTTGGCTGATTCGGATTTTTCAAAAGGGAGTTGATCTTGGTGCTCTTCTACCTAACAAGATTAGGTGTTTGTTTAGACTTGTGGGTATACATGCTTGAGGCCTTCTCTTTTGAAGACTAGACATACAAGAACATCATCATCTTCTTTTCTTCCATCTACAACATCTTGTGCAGGAAAGGTTGTTTCTTAGAACCCCCTATGGTTGTTTTTGGTTTTGATAGCATACTATTTTACATATATTATTGATCCATGTCTTGGTTTTTGTTTATGGTTTAAAAATGGTTAAAATTTCAGGTTGGTAACCTCATTTGAAACCCTAATTTCCGCTGTGTTTTTATAGATTAAATGGTCAAACTAGCTTTGATTTACATGTAACAAAACCCAACAAACATGTTTCACCCCAAAAAGGTGTGAAATAAATTAAAAGGGGCGTGAAAACACACTTGATACATAAGATGAACTTAAGAGAATAACAATAAAAATAAGACTGCTCCCATGGTTCCTTTTACATTATACCTAAACATGCAAGTCCTAAGATTAAATTAAGGATATGATTAACAATCAATTGTGAACTAGGTTTCAATTGAAAATTGGGGGTTTGATAACTAAATTAAATAGAATAGTGAAATCTCTTATATTTTGATTTAGTGAAAATGAAATAAACCGTTTAAGTAATTAAAATATAGAATGATAATGAAATTAAATCATTTATAAAAATTGATTAATAAGTTTAAATATAAAGTATGAAAAGAAATAAATAAATTTTGATTACTATTTATGATATTACATGGTTAAACAAATAACTGAATAATTTCTTAAATAATGTCTTGTCCAATAATAATTTATTATTTAAGCATGTCACTAAATAATTTATTTAACTTCAAGTCCATTTTACTAGATTATAAGAAATAACTTTCAAATAATCTTTGTTATAATTTTTTTATTAAGAAAATATATAAGTATTTAATTTGAAAATTTATAGAAAATAATTTAGTACCTTTTAAAATAATTTTAGTTAACAAAAATAATTTTTATACTAATTATAACTTTTCTGTAATTTTATTAAATATATAAAACCTTTAAAATAAATATTTGAGGGTGCCCAGGTTCGAACCCGGGACCTTTGCTATATATGGAATGCACTTAACTGGTAAGCTGGCACCTATGCCTATAAAGAAATGGGTTTTAATTCTGAAAAAAACAACAAATGTTGAAACGCTCTAATCACCAATAACCCAATAATGATTCGAATCAAATTGAGGTATAATTCGATTGTGTTCACCTAAAAAATCATGGAGATTTTGTTTTCCATGTAAAAATGAGTGAGAATTATTTAGGAATTACCCGAATTGATGTAAGATAGCCTGGTACAAACTCCATCAACTCACATTGAATAGAGGTGTTTGAAGGTGGGTTTGTGTGGATTTTATGAGAAATTGATGTTAGAAAGAGTTTAAAAGGATCAACTAGAACCTTTCCCCTCTGTTAAATAGCTTCGATTTAATATAGTTGCACATAAACGGATTCGAGTTTGAGTTCAGGAATTATGGTTGGAATTCGAAAAGTAAAAGACAGTTTCTAACGAAGTTAAACATACTATTTATAACAATGTATATGTTCGGTTAATTGTCTGTTCTTAAGATTAAAAACAGAAACGGATTTATGTGTTGATGAATTTCAGTTTCATGTTCAAATGTCCTCGTAATCGTTTTTAAAACCCAATTTAAACACGTATTCAGGTTCGAAACGGGTTCGCAACAGTTAGAATGCTTCGGTTTCAAAATTTGAAGCGTTTATGGTGTGTTAGAGCTCGCAGGAGTCCGCTGAAGGTGGCTGGAGACACCGCCAAAGACGCGGGGTGAGAGAAAGAGGAGGGAGTTTCGGTTTTAAAAGTTTACACGTTTAGTCCCTACGGTTTAAAAGTTATTATTTTATGTAAAAACTTTATATTTCTAGTTTTTAAAATAACAATACTAGCCCCTTGATCTTTTATAACCCTAACTTTTAAACATTTTTAAATTTATTATTTTATTTAACGTTTATAAATTATTCGTATTATTATTATTCATGTTAAAATTCCTAACTAATACTCAATGTTTATTAATGTTAGACCCTGAAAGGATCATACATGACAATTCAAGTGGTGAGTTGATGGTTGTTCTGCTGGAAATGCCACAAGTTCAAGAACCAATGCGGATGAAAAATCTACAAAGAGAATAGAAGACAAGTGTAAGCTAACCGCCATTATAAATGTGGATGAACATATAACAAATGCGGACAAGTGTTTGTTCTTCCACATTAACAAATGCGAAAATCCAAAACAAATGCTCACAAGTACTTTGTACATCCGCATTTACTAAGGCGGATGTCCAACAAATGCGCATAAGTGTTTGTTGATCCGCATTTGTCAATGCTCATGGCCAAACACTAATGGTGAAGAAGAAACAAGAAATGCTAATGATGATCAACTCATCTGCGTTAGTCAATGCGGGTGAACAAAAGAAATGCTCATTAAGACTTTTGTACTTAGACTAGTTCGTTGATGTATAGGTCAGGGGTAGTTTAGTCATTTTGTAAAGGCATCTTGTCAGCCTTCAAATTGAATAGGAAACCTCGTATATGAGGTGACTGTCAAGAGAATATAGACAAGCAAAATATTCTGTTTACCCTTATGTTCACAAGGTGTATTGTGACTGTTTAATGCTCAAACCCTAGTATTCACTGTAACTGTTTTCACCTTGATTAATACAAAGAGCATTTATGAGTATTTCTTGAATTAAATGTACTGTGATTGTTTGATTCCACCTTACAATCATTGATTAAATCATCATATTTGATCCTTGTTGATTCACATCAACAGGGAATATCATCCTCACACCCAGTCAATTGGTATCAGAGCTTTGGCTCTCGGTTCTTCTTAAGATCTACCTAGATCAAAACTGAAATCGATTGATCTGGTGATTGAGTTGCTAATACAGTGTTCGACTACCTCTACTTAGCATACAAGTTGAAAAACTATAGAAACTCTTGGACAATCATTGTTCTTCTGTACGCATCTTCAAGAACAAACCCATGAATAGTTTCTCAAATCTTAAAATTTACAAAAGAAACATATAAACATGAGCATATCTAGTTATACATAAGCCTGTTTTGGACTATTTGGACTAGTTAAACTTAATAATCAATATAAACATTATTCAAAGAAGTTAAAAACAGATTATTAAATGGATTCACATAATTTCTCTGAATTATTAAATGGTCATACTCCAAAAACTCCCATGCTTAAACACAAATCTTAGTTTAAGCAATGGAAAAATAGATTCATGAATTATATATTACAGATGTAGATCCAGACTACTAGATTTCAATATGTAAAGGCCCTCACATTCCTGTGTCAAGTTCTGCTGACGAGGCTACATTATACAAAACCTCAAGAATACCTATTGAGGATCTCATAGTTGATGATGATTACTAGAAGAAGATAAAAGTTAATCTCAAAACTTATTCTATACTCACTCAACCACTGAAAATGGATGTGCTAAAAATGCTAGAAAAGTATGGAACTACTAAAGCGGTTTGGGATGCACTGCTGATAATGTGTGAAGGAACTAGTGAAGTGGCTAAAATTAACAAGGACAATCTTGTTAATCAATATCAAACCTTTCATCACTCTAAGAGGGAGTCAATCTCTTAACAACTACATAGATTTTTGCAGGTGATGAATGATTTAGAGATCATGGGGGTAACATACAAATTCAAAGAACTAAACAAGAAGATGCTTCACAGTCTTCCAGAAAGTTAGAAATGAAATGTTACAATATTGAAAAACACTCTTGATCTAGATAGTACCACCTTGGACATGATGATTGCAAAAGTAGAAGCTCTTAAACATGATGAAAAGAGCAAGAATCTTAGTGGACCTCGAGTTATAGAAGCTTATAAAATTCCATCAGACACGCACTCTGTGGAAAATGCATTCATCACTGAGGATGATGATATTCTCTCCTCAAGAGATCAAGTGAAGACACCCGGTTTCATTGTTGCTCCAACAACAAAGAAGCCATCAACATCATCTCAACCAATAGTGTTCACTGCAACTCCCTCAACTACTCCTGAAAAGCAAAGATCAGAAGAGAAAAAGGCAACTTACAATGCCTTTGTTGCTAGCTTGGAAATTTACCTGGGAGGCAGACTCGCTTCTACTCATCTTATCCAAGAAGAATTGGAAGAAATGGATCCAGATGATATGGAAGAAATGGATTTCCAGTGGCAAATGGCTATGATTACAATGAGAGCAAAGAAGTTCTTCGGAAATGCAGAAAGCTTAGCCTCAATGAAAACACCAAACTTGAATATGACAAATCCTAGGTAAAGTGTTTTAACTGTGGTACGACTAGCCACATCTCCAAAGAATGTAATGCTCCTAGATGAAACAACAACAATTTCCAAAGGAATTCTTAAGGTCAATCATCTTAACAACCAACCACAATCTTTCACTCCAACAATCAACAATAGCAGTATCATCACAAACAACATCAACAACAAAACCAGAGTCAGCCAAAATTGACAAATCAAGTACATGGAAGCATTTAGGCATCTTCAAATGCTATTGTTATTAGACAAGATGGAGTGTGTAATTGGATTTTGTATGCAGAGGAAGTGAAACCTCAATTTCAGAATCATGAACTCATGGCTCACATCGATGATGGTCCAACTCAAAATCCAACCTTTGTAGTGATAAATTCATTACTAAATTGTAAGCTTATCATGAGCATAATCATAAACCAGATGCTAAAATAAAAGTAGAAAAAGTCAAGTCAGAGATGCTTAAAAGAAATATTAAAGGCTGTGAAATTAAAATCAAATCACTCATCTCTGACATTGAAAAATTGCATGGTAAAAAGTACACTTTTGCAACTGAGAATGAGTAGCTAACAGAATAGTTAGCTCAATCAATAGCTAAACAATCAATTACTGAAGTGAAACTTGAAAACTTTCAAATGTCTTCAGTCAAGCTGCAAGAGATGCTAGATTCACAAAAAGATCCCAAAGATATGACGGGGATTGGGTATAATTCTTGTCCTCCAACTTACATTGACAACTACACTACCATGCCTGAATCTATCACACTCGAAGAACAAAATGAACCTAACACTATTGAACCAAAATCAATAGTAAAACAAGTCACAAATCCTAAAAATAAACCAAATGTTTATATTGAAACAAATGAGGTGAAAATTAAATCAGGTCACCCAATTAAAATCACGGAATATTCAGACAAGACAGTGAAGTCATTAAATCAACAAGCCTAATCAAAGCCATTGTCCTATTTGTGAAATTTATACCTGCGATTTCAAAAGAAAAAAAGAAAGTTGTGGCTTTAGTGAAACCTTCTGCTAAAAGCAGTTATGATTATGAGATTAAATCTCCACAAACATCAAGCAAATTAGACAAAGTTTCACTGCCAAAGAAAAGCAAAAGTTTACTAATTTCAAAACACAAAAATCTTGTCAAGCCCTCAATCATGACGATCAATGCAAGAGTAGGTTTTGTTATCTGCAAAAGGTATCATGTAAATCAGTTTGAATATGAAGCCAAGAAAATTTTGAGGAAACAAAAGTAGCCTAAAATAGTCAATAAGAGTAGTGTTGTGAAACAAACTACTTAAAAGGCAGATTTTGCTTCTTCCTTAACTCTAAGATTGTGACTCAGTTGAGAACGGGTAAATCTACTAAGTTAGTAACAACAAAATCAGATTCAAGAAACAAACATATGTATTGTGACATTTATAAAATGTCTAATCACAAAACACATGAGTTCTTTTTCAATCAATACTACTCTATCTATCACATGAACATTCATTCCACCAGAAACTACTCTTTCAATAAATATTGTTGAGTCTGTAATATGATCAACCACAATACATATGATTGTCTCTTTAAGCAAAAAAGGTTGGGAATTCACCAAAACAAGCCCATCTCACCAATATCATCAATGAAACCCAAAATCTAGAGTCATTTTCATAATAATCAATATAGGACTTCTAGCTCAGATAATCACATGGGTAACATAAAAGAGTTGAAGAAGATTCAAGAAACAAATATCACAACATCAAGCAAACATATGATCTTCACAAACCAAAAATGATGTTTGATAATAAAACAGGTTCGATTTCTTCCAAGAGATATGGCCCAAAGATTTTACTATTGTTTTGACTTTTCAGCTGAAAATGATGAGATGAAGCATTCATAATATCAACAGAAATCTCCCAGAACACCTCTTTTGAAGTCACAGTTTAGAGGAAAGTACCAAGAGTTAGTATCATGGATGGGAACGGGAAACCCAAGACCATTATGGTTAGGGTTCCATATTCTAATTAGTTTAGAGGAAAGTACCAAGAGTTAGTATCGAATAGCTTATGGTACGTGGACAGTGGATGCTCCCGACACATGACTGGAGATTGTTCCTTCATTCATGACTTCAAGCATATACAAGGAACCATTGTGGCATTCTGAGGAGATTCAGAAGATGGCAAAATCACTGGTGAAGGATCTATGACAAATGGGATGCAGAGCTTTGATCGACTGAACTACTGTGAATAACTAAATTTCAATTTTCTTAGTATGTCTCAGATCTATGACAAGAAATATTCAACTCACTTTGCTGACACTCATTGCTACATTCGGAAACCAGTATTCCAAATTTTTGAAGAATGGGTTGTAGGAAAGACCCCAAGGAAGAATAACACGTACGTCTTAAACCTAAATTTTGCTACACCAAAAAAAGAAATATGTTTTCTGTCAAAAGCATCTTTTACTGAGTCTCAGCTTTGGCACAGACGATTAGGACACACAAATTTTAAAAGCATAAACAAATTGGTCAAGGGAAACTATGTCATTGTTTTACCCCAAAAAGAGTTTCAATTTGTTGATCATTGTTCAACATGCCTCAAAGGGGTCAAAGTTCAAGAAGCCAAGGGCTTAGTGTTCCGGGGCAATGAAGGTGACTGGAACAAAAGGGAAGAAAGCTAGAACCAGAGCTTTCGCGATGACCCGGTAGGAGGCAAGGACGGACACCGATGTCGTGTCTAGTAAGTTTATAGTAAACCAAACTCTAGCTTCTGTGTTATTTGATTTTGGTGCTAGTAAAAGTTTTATTTCTACAACTTTCTATGCTAAATTGCCTGTGGTAGTAGGAATATAGATAAGCCCTTCGATGTAGAAACTACCATAGGTAAGTTTACCAGGATTGAATATCATCTGTATCGTGACCTTCCTTGGGGAGCTGAGGCAGCTTCTCATTGAATATCATCTGAAGAAATCTTGGATACATACAAAAACCTTCTTTCCCTTTTGTTTCAATGTTCTCTACCAAATAAGCAAAGATCATATTAGAGAAGCTGAAAGGGTGGTTCAGTACCAGAGCCACGAAGGCATTCTGTATCTGATCTGATAGGTCATCGAAACGACCCCTTCTCGAAGCGATGCACTTAAGAATCACATGTGCCAGATATTTGTATTGTGGGTAGAGGTTGCTCTTATTTAGCACCCCCGAGTTAATGTCCCCCGCATACTTGATTCAGAGGAAACACCCTCTCACTATCAAAGGATGTAACTTAGTGGGGTGAGTACAGTCATCCCCAAACTCAAGGATTCTCTGGATGTCAGTAGCGGTAATGTCGATAGCTTGACCCAAAATGGTGCTTCTGATGCTGTATGGCTCACGAGAGTAATCCACTGAGGCATTCTCCCAGAATGCCTGGGGTGGTGATTTGTAAGGCGTGCACGGCGTAGATATAGCCTTATGTATCCGTGAGCGTTTGAGGAAGGCTATAATCTCGGAGAACTTGGCCCCGTTCCGAGTCGTGTGGTCCAAATGGGCACATATGTTGTGCTTTGGATTAAGAGACCATCGGTCAGCCATTTTTCCTGAAACACAAAACACCTGATCATTAGTACATAATACATTGGAATTCAGTTCTAAGTGTAGTATTTCACTTCCATGCATGATTGGAGTCATTCGGTTGTTCTTAAGTACGACTGAGTTCATTCGGTTAATTGAGACAAGCGATTGAGTTCAATTGGCTGATTGAGACATGCGATTGAGTTCGATCGGCTGATTGAGACTTGCGATTGAGTTCAATCGGCCGACTGGACTCATTCGGGTGGTTCATTCGGCGAATGACCCAATCGTAAGGTTCAATTGTGTGATTGGAGTTCATTCGAACGACCAGTCGCTCGCCCTACTGTTCGATCGCCTGTGGGTCGAATCTTGACCAATTTAAGTCATTTAACAGTGTTTAATGGTCCATTATCCTCGTCTACTTGTCACTAATAACCTATTAAACTCAATTTTAACATTTTTCTTAATTTACATAGGTGATTAGGTCATTTCACAGTTCGGTTCTTGATTCAATCGAGTGTCTCTATTGTAGGTTCGGTAATCTTCTGATTTTGGTAAGATTCAAATAGTAATGTACCTGTAAATCGTCACTCGAATGTATGAAACTTAACAACAATGTAAATCAGGATCTGTAGCAATTTTGACAGAGTAACAGGAAGAGTGCGATTTGGGTGCGATTTTGGTGTGATGAGGAACATGCGATCGACTGAGGCCCTTAAATACTGAACCTAGGTTCAATCGGCCGACTGGCCTCATTCGCTCAGTTCATTCGGGCGACTGAGTCTCAGTCATACGATTGGCCTAGTCAATCACATTCAGTCGGCCGACTGAGTCTCAGTCGGTCGACTGCCTCATTCGGTCTCTTCTATTCGCATCTTCAGTTGACCGACTGAACCTCAGTCGGTCGACTGCTTCATTCTCCCCCTTCTATTCGGTCGACTGGATCATTCTCATGTCCATTCGGCCGATTGGGAGCCATTCGCATAGTTGGTCCATAGCCATGATCCAATCGTTCAAATGGGTCACACTTAGTGAGTTTACAGTCATTTTGAACATTTTACTTTTAAGACCTTTTAACTTTTGACAATAACATTATAAGCTTTTAACCAATTCATTCACCTCAGACGTGACTCTTTTTAAAACACGTTGTCACCTCTGACGTGACTCTTTAAACTTTGAAAACATGTGGCCATCTCAGACATGACCCTTTTAGGTGAGTTAATTCCATTCTGATTTCCCTGATGTATTCCGACAGACACACACATTAAAAGATTAACATAGAAACTTAAACTAACTACATAAATAAAATTTATTTTTGGACTTTTTGTGAGAGATAAAACCCTAAGATGGAAATCTACGGGATTTGGTTCCGGAATCGAAAGCTTCAACTTAGATTGACCACACCTAGACCAATTCAATTTTGGAATCATACAGGAACATCAAATCATTTTGGACTTGTTATCAAAATCTTTTGATGCTCAATTCTTGGTGTTATCCAGAGTCATCAGCAGCTTTAGGGAATCATACTGGAACTCTTAGATTACCACATTGATTTGAACTTTCAAGAATTGCAACCACAATGATTGTCAATATGTTTGTCCACTTAAATCCATACACAGACTCTTGACTAAAACCGGTGATTGTTTTTGGTTTATTTAATTCAACGAAAATTTGTGGATCCCACACTTATATGGTAATCAACATCCCTCAGGAGCTTTTGAGCGGTCTACGGGTATTGTTACAAGAAGAGACTATTCGTAGATCTTTCAAAGAGAAACCAGTCCTCAGGTTAGTGCCATCGCACAACAAAGAGGCGGCAAACAACAATGAATTCTAGAATATCTAGGTTATGCTTATCCTCAGGTCAGTGCCATCGCACAGCAGAAAGGCACACAACCTATCTCCTTGTTAGAGCAGCTTTTATTTTGCACCAACTGCACCAACAACATAGGTCATTCGCTTTATTGCATTTGTCTTTCATTTTTTCTTGCTTTGCTCTAATTATGTTCATCCGCACACATTTGTGGCATTTAAATTCTCATTACCCCTTATTGGAATATATTGATTGTGTTAACCAGTGATAAGATGGAAGCCCACAGTCAGTTGAACAACTTAGTTTGATCTTGAGATCACCAATCAGGTCTAATTGTCTATTGTGTTGAATCTACCAACATATCATTTGTGGTCTAGCAGCCTCTAAGTCTACTTTCTTTGTGTCACCTTAGGAGTTGCCAGTTTTCTATCATCTTCCCTTTTATATTGCTTAGACTACACAGACTTAGACTTTGAACTTTTGCATCTTTTCAAAACTTCAATTTTTAAAGTCCCTCTTGATTTGTTCCTGTGTACTATCATGTTCCAAAGGTATTGAATCGGTATCACAGACACAATCTACCTTATTTCAGCTAGTTACCCCTTCTCCCTCATTTGATTTTATATTTTTTTTATTTTTTTATTTTTTTTATTTTTAATGTTAACTTGCTGACATATTCTCCCCCTAAAACACTAAAATCATTTCTAGTTTAATTATTTTTGGATTTTAATAAACAGCAAAATAACATGAGTTTAAATATAACAGACGAAAATAAAACAGATAACATAAAATAAAATAAACTTTAACTAAACTACATCGGACTACACATTATTATCATCAGGAATTACCTCACTTTTCTTTTTAACACCGTTGACCTCTAGAAAATATTGAAAACGTGGTTTATCAAAGGCTTTAGTATAGAGGTCAGCGCGTTGAAAATCAGTATTAATTTTAACCACATCAATTAAGTTCTTTTCAAAACAGTCTCTTATGAAGTGGTATTTAATACCGATGTGTTTGGTCTTAGGATGTTGAACCGGATTTTTAGTTACTGCAATTACAGCAGAGTTATCAAAAAAAATAGGAGTAGATGAGAATTTTAAACTGTAATCCCACATTTGCTGTTGAATCCAAATGATTTGTGAACAGCAACTTGCAGCAGCAACATATTCGGCTTCACAGGTTGACAATGCAACCGATGTCTGCTTCTTACACTGCCAGGTAACTAATCTTCTCCCAAAGAATTGACACCCCGTTGATGTAGACTTGTAGTTCATCTTGCATCCCCCGTAATCCGAGTCACTATACGTGGTAAGCTCAAAGTCATCATCATGAGGATACCACAATCCAAGTGTGGCTGTACCCTTCAGATAGCGAAAAATCCTCTTGACCCCGATCAGATGGTTGACCTTTTGTTTAGCCTGATATCTAGAACATAGACATGTAGCATACATAATATCAGGTCTTGAGGCAGTGAGATACATGATGGATCCAATCATTCCTCGCTACATAGTGGCATCTACAAGATCTCCATTCTCATCAGGTGCTATATCATGATTCGTAGCAAGTGGAGTCCCAGCAGTAGAAGCATTCTCCATGTCAAAGCGACTGAGAATGTCTCCTACATACTTGGTCTGATGTAGAAAGATCCCATTAGGTGTTTGATCCACCTGTAACCTGAGAAAGAACTTCATCTCCCCCATAGCACTCATCTCAAACTCTTTCTTCATCATTGCTTCAAACTCTTTGCATAACTCTTCGTTCTTTGACCGAAGATTATGTCTGATCGTGACACTCAGTTTACATCTAAATTTTTGAAGAAATTCTATGATGCGATGGGGACGAAGTTACATATTAGCACGACTTATCATCCTCAGATGGATGGTTAATCGGAGAGGACGACTCAGACACTAGTTGATTTTGGAGGAAGTTGGGATGACCACTTACCATTAGCTGAGTTCTCATATAACAATAGGTATCATGCCAGCATTGGTATGCCCCCTGATGAGATGCTATATGGTAGGAGTTATAGAACGCCTTTGTGTTGGGGTGATATTGGGTAGAAAGAGTTAGGAAGTATTGAAGTGATCGAGGCTACGATTGAGAAACTTGAAAAGATCAAAGCGTTTATGAAGGTAGCTAAGGATAGGCAGAAGTGGTATGCCGATAAGAGTCAAAGACTGATTGAGTTCCATATGGGTGATAGAGTTATGTTAAAATTCTCACCTTGGAAAGGTATCATTCGGTTTTGAAAGCGGGGCAAGTTGAGCCCAAGGAACATAGGGCCTTTCCGAATCATCGCTCGAGTAGGAGAGGTGGCCTATAGATTGGAGCTACCAGATGAGTTATGCAGAATTCACCTGACATTCCATGTATCTCATCTGAGAAAGTTTTTAGCAGATAAGGATATGGTTGTACCACTAGAGGATATCGAGGTAGATGAGTGGCTCAATTATGTAGAGAAACTGGTGGCAATCATTAATTGTAAGGAGAGGAGGTTAAGGAATAAAGTGGTTTCTCTTGTGCGTGTATAGTGGAAGCACAGGAAGGGATCTGAGTCAATGTGGGAGACTAAAGAGGGGATGAGGCAGCATTACCCATAATTGTTTGAGGAATGACAGGTTTCAGGGACGAAATCTATATAAGGGGTGGACTTGTAACACCCGGTTATTTTTAAAAGTTATGAAAGAAAGAATAAAAGTGAAGAAAAAGAAAGAAAAGCTATAAAACCCAAGTTGAGGGGTAAGAACTTTTCAAAAGGATAAAAGTTTAAAAGTTGGTGAATAAAGGTGGTATGGCCGCCCATATCACTCTTGTCATCGGGTTTTAGAGAGAGAGAGAGAAGAGAAGCTGAAAAACTCTCGGGTATTTGAAAAACAAGAAGAAGAATCTGAATTCAAGGTAAGAATTCAATGGTTTGTGGTGTTCTTAACTGGCATTTGCCTCGGTTGTATGCTTATATGTGTTGTGTATTCATTTGTGTGTGTTTTGGTGAGTTTTAGGTGTTGAACTTGTAGAAAATGGGTTTTGCAGGAAGTCATACCCAAAAGGCTACTAAGGTGAGTTGTAGAACCCCTTTTTACTTGTTTTGCTCTGATTTGGGCTGGAAATACATGTATGAACATCTTTATAAAATGTGTTTTTACCCATATGTATATGTGTATATGTTGCGAGTGGGGTTTAATTTGGGTGTGTATATGGTTATGATGATGTTATGAATGTGTTTCTATGGCTTAGAATGTAAGATTTAAGCTTAGAACATATTAAATGATGATTGGGGACTGAATTAAGTTGTTTAAGTGTGAATTGACTGCCTATGTGCCTAAATAGTGGCCCATGCGCTCAACGGTATAAACTGTTGGACCCTACATATGTGACTAAGTATGAAAAAACTCTCTCACCGAAGCTCCAGTGGTCAAATCATTTTCAATGTCAAAGTAGACAACCACTCCTCAACCATTGTATCCTGATCCTACAGTATGACTGACAGGGAAATGAAGGACTATCTGTCTGGGCAAGGATTCACAAGGAGAAATCTGGGCAACATCAAGACAAACTCTCTAAGGGCTACCATATTTAAATTTGATTTATGAAAAGAAGGAAAGGCTAAAGAAACTAGAAAAAGAGATTACCAGTAAAAAGCCAAGAACCAGAGTCTCAGCACAAGACATGCATCTCACCCATAGTAACCATGACTCTTTGGGACCTATTTTGCACAGATATCCTGAGTGGTTTGCAAAGCCTTCATAGTTGAAACTTGAAGAAGGGCTCACCACTACAAAGATGATTAGAGTGTGTCTACTCCCCTGGGCAAGACTAATCAAAATATTATTGCCTGGAAGTATGATAGTGACTGGAACATGTTCATGGTTAAAAGGATTTGAGGATTAGTCCAATTCTTCATAGAGTACTCTGCTCTTAGGAACATGTTCATGATATTAAAGAACTAGGCAATATAGAGTTGATTAATCACAAGGCTATGTTTAGGGGTTATGAGTTCTCAAGATGTTTAAAAGAACAGACAACTTCAAATCTCTCAAGCCTATCTGCATGAGGAAAGATAGATCCTTTGTTAACCCTCTAAAGAAGAAAAGAATAAAAGCAGCTGAAGAAGTGGTGTTCCCTGAGCTTAAGGTGAGACCATCAAAATCTTTAAAAACAAAGATGGTGGCTAGAACTCATTCCTCCAAACCAATCTCAAATGTTTATTATGATGAAATGACATATGAATTGGTGATTGAAAGAAGATGGGGAGGAAGAGAAGTTGCTGAAATTAGATTATTTAGTGCATATGAAATGATATTCCTAAAGGAGTCTTATATAAACTACCTATACACAAGGCACTTCAGAGAGATAACCAACAAGCTAGGAGAAGCAGGCATGCACTTCTTCTTAAAGTGCATTAAGATTCTGAAGATGGCATATGACAGAATCATTACTAAAAGAGAACAGCGGAAGAAGAAGAAGTAGACTCCTTCACAGCTTGGAAATGTTGTGAAGTTAAAAGTGGATGTGGATGGATCTTTACTAATTCATAGGGATGGGTTATCAACTGTTTCAATATGGGAACCCATCTCATTGAGAAAGCTGCCCATTGAAGCCATTCACTCTATAAGCCAAATGAAGATTCATATGCTAAATAGAGAAAATATGTCTGAATCCAATGACTTGTCAATATAATAAAGGCCATTTCAGATGCATCACTTGCAGCACCACAAGTATCCTCTCTTGCCACTTAACACCCAGCAAAATCCTCACAACCTCATCCACTATCAAACCCTTGAAGTTCATAGGCTGTATAATCCTTAGGGGGGGATATTGTTGGATCCTGAAAGGATCATACATGCTAGTTCAAGTTGTGAGTTGATGGTTGTTCTACTAGAAATCCCACAAGTCCAAGAACCAATGCAGATGAAAAATCTATAAAGAGAATAGAAGACAAGTGTCGGCTAATCGCATTTGTAAATGCATATGAACATAGAAAAAATGCGGACAAGTGTTTGTTCTTTTGTACTAACAAATACGGATAGCCGAAACAAATGCTGACAAGTACTTTGTATATCCGCATTTACTAATGTGGATGTCTAGCAACAAATGCACGTAAGTGTTTGTTCATCTATATTTATCAATGCTAATGACTAAACACTAATTGTGAAGAAGAAACAAGAAATGCTAATGAAGAAACAAGAAATGCTCATGAAGATTAACTTATCCGCATTAGTCAATACGGATGAACAAAAGAAATGCTGATAAAGACTTTTGTACTTAGACTAGTTCTCTGATGTATAGGTCAGGGGTAGTTTAGTTATTTTGTAAAAAGCATCTTGTCAGCCTATAAATAGAATAGAAAACCTCGTATATGAGGTGACTGTCGAGAGAATATAGACAATCAGAATATTTTGTTTTGTCTTATGTTCACAAGGTGTATTCTTACTATTTAATGCACAAACCCTAGCATTCGTTGTAACTATTTTCACCTCCATTAATACAAAGAGCATTTATAAATATTTCCTGCATTCAAAGTATTGTGATTGTTTGATTCCACCTTACAATCATTAACTCATCATCATCGTCCTCGTCATCATCATCATCATCATCATCATCATCCTCATCATCATCATCCTTATCATCATCATCCTCGTCATCATCATCCTCGTCGTCGTCATCATCATCATCATCATCAACATCATCATCATCACCATCATCATTATCATCATTATCATCATCATCATCATCATCATCATCATCATCATCATCACCATCATCATCATCATCATCATCATCATCATCATTGTGATCATCATCATCATCATGATCATCATCATTATCATCATGATCATGATCATGATCATCATAATCATAATCATCATCATCATCATCATCATCATCGTTATCATCATCGTCATCGTCATCCTCATCGTCATCCTCATCGTCATCGTCATCGTCATCCTCATCGTCGTCGTCATCGTCATCGTCATCGCCATCGTCATCGTCATCGTCATGGTCATGGTCATCGTCAACGTCATCGTCATCGTCATCGTCATCATCATCCTCATCCTCATCCTCATCGTCATCGTCATCGTCATCGTCATCGTCATCGTCATCTTCATCGTCATCGTCATCGTCATCGTCATCTTCATCGTCATCGTCAGCGTCAGCGTCACCGTCAGCGTCAGCGTCACCGTCACCGTCACCGTCACCGTCACCGTCATCATCATCTTCATCCTCATTGTCATCGTCATCATCATCGTCATCATCATCGTCATCATCATCGTCATTATCATCGTCATGATCATCGTCGTCATCATCGTCATCGTCATCGCCATCATCATCATCATGATCATCATCATCATCATTATTAGGATCAGTGATCTAAGTTTGATTAATTAGAGAGTATTGCAGCGGAATTCAAACAATGAATTAGACAATTCACAAGAACACAATTGATATTCGATGCAAAAGTAAACGGTTATAGAGAGAGAATTTTGCAAAAGGAATTTTTCATTCAATGCTTTCGTGGTGGCTCAATGCCACACCTTACAACTAGGTCAACATTCCTTATATAGGGAATGTGACGTCTGCTCATGTCACTTGATAGTGACATCTAACGGAATTATACAAACTACTGAAACTATGCAAACTACTGAGAATGTTCTCAACTACTGATTACATCTCAGAGAATGCTTAAGTACAAAAACATAAAACTACTGAAACTAAACTACTGAAACTATAACTACTGAAACTATAAATTACAAGTACTGAAAGGAAACCATCACCACTACTGAAGTTGATAACTTCAGCTGTTGTGACAACTACTGATTACTTTGGTCTTCAGTCTTTGTCTTCAGTCTTTGTTCTTCAGACTTTGTTCTTCAGACTTTTACTTTCAGACTTTGTCTTCAGCTGATAGCTTCAGACTTTGTCTTCAGTACGTTACTTTCAGACTTTGTCTTCAGTACTTTCCTTTCAGACTTTGTCTTCAACTGATACCTTCAGACTTTGTGTTCAGCAGTAGTCTTCAGTTCTTGTCTTCAGACCTTGTAATCAGCTGATGTCTTCAGCTGTTGTGATCTTCTTCAGCAGTTGTAATGTCTGAGGGACTTAGAGATTTTTCTGATCAGGCTCATTGGTTCTTTTCTTCCAACAAACTCCACCTGAACCAATGCAGCCAAAACCTCTAAAGTTATTAATGATCCCACTTATTCTTGGCAGAAACACCCTCTTGATCAGATTCAAAGGTAATTAGTTAAGCACAGGCCGGGAAAGGTCTCTAATCATTTGATTGGCTAAGTATGGAAGGGAACTTTGGTTTGGGGAAACTGAACACAGAGTCTTATCCCAACCATGAAACCTAATATCCATGAATGAGTCTATAAGACTCACTAGCATAGGCCTCAAGGAGAACAACTGTTCCTCCTTGGTGAGTTCTCTGCTTCTCCTTCGAAGAAGAACTCTGGGCCATAATACTCAGATAGGTATCTCACTGTCTTTCCATTTTTCAACTCCACAGTTGTTATCTCTCTATAAGCAAATTCATCAGGGTGAGAGACTTCAAGCAACAACTGGAGTTCACTCTTCTGAAGATCTTCAAGTCTTTTGTATAACAACCCCTTGTTGATCATTTTGTTCTCAAGAATAGATTGAGGGGTTATCTTGGATTTCTGAGCTCTCTTGAATTCTTCAATGATTTCCCAGGGTGAGACTACCATGGCCAATGTAATTGCAGCATTCAAGGTCTTCTTCACTTGGCCATGATATCTACTTGGTATATTCTTCTTATGAATTCTAGAACTTACCCTGGGGTCTGGCCAGATCCGCACTCTTTCTTTTTGATGTTGAAAAGTATGTCTAAGAGTGTACAGCCTCAGAGCCTGTTTCTTCATTTCTTGAATGGATGAGGGCCGAGGAAAATCCTTATCAACCATCTTGAGAAACTTCTCATTGTGCTGTTTCTGCTGTTCTGCTTCATCAATCTTTACTTTCACTATCTGCATTTGCAAGTCAGGTGTAATCACTTGTTGACTTCTGTGCTCAGGTGATTTAAGTTTGAGAACAACAGAGATTGGCAGACTATCTTCATCATCATTCTCTTCTTCATCTTCTTCTACCCTCAACACCCTTCTCCTCCTTTTGGGTGCATCACTGGGTAAGGTTTGAGGTGTTTTTTAGGGTAAATGGATTGGTTTTGTGGGTTGATTTGTGGGTGGTTTTAGTTTAGGGATAGATTTGGGAGATTTTAGAGATAAGGGTTGTGTTTGAGTGGGAATGTGAGAAGACTTACTTAGCATTTTGGTGGTGAGTTTGGCTTTGAAGAGCTTTGCCATTTCAGTTCTCTTTCCTGCACCTGTTTCATCCAGTGCTTCTATTATCAACCCTTTATTATAGCCTCCAGCAGAGCAGATTTTCTTCGTTATCTCCAAAATACTTTCTCTGGACGAGGACTTTATCTCTATCAACGATCTTCCAAGGTATTTTGCAATGAATCTGATCATTATCTCCAATCTTTCCCTTTCCAACACCTTCTGATCTCTTCTATTTCCAGCCTTCTGATCTCAGAGTCTAATGTGGCTGTGTCATGACCTTGTTGAAAGAGCTGATCTATAATTTTATCCATGGATCTGCTGTGAGCTTCATCAGCATCTTTGACAAGATCTTCTAAAGATTTATCTTTATCAGCTTTTGACTCAGCACTCTTCTTTCTTTTATATGTGATCAGCTGTTCTGAGATCGGTTCTTTCTCCACCTCCTTCTCTTTTGTAGGTTCTTCTCATCATCAACTCTTTTTCTTTTCTTTTCTTTCACTGCCTTAGACTCGGAAGTCTCCCCCTTTTTGGTTGCATTGGATCAGGGGCTTGAAAGGCAGAAAGAGATTTGTGAACAACATCATCAATGAGGGTTTGTAGATTTGAGGAGATCCTCTCATCTATGGCTTTATGGACAATCTCAGTAATGATTGGAGTGATGAGAGGTAAGGAGTTTTGAAAGATAGCAACCAACTACTCAGAGGGGTTCTGTCCCTGAGAGGTGGTGCCAAAGGCAGAGGCTGGTGGCTTAGTTATATGTGTAGGCGAAGTGTTTGGAAAACCTTCAATTGAAGGTGCCATCTGTGTGGTAATGGGGGTAGATGGACGTTGATCCTGAGACATTTTGGCAAGCTGCTCGGTGAGTCTGCTTACCTCATTCTCTAGGTTGGTATTTTGGGCTAAAACATCATAGAAGAAGCCCAGTTCATCATTAGTGTTTGTTGAATCACCTGACCTCCTGAAGGAATCAGGATGAACATGCACTGAGTGTAGATCAGTAGATGCATGTGCCCCTTGTGCTTGGTACTGGGGACTTCCTGCCGCAGGACTATTTCCTTCATTGGCAGTTGCCTCTGGTGAGGTCTTATGGATGTTACCAACTTCAACCTGATCATATGCTGAAGCAGGAGAAGTGGCAACCTCACGAGATGTTCTAACCTCCGTTTCTACACTTGGAGATGGAACATTGTAAACCCTGTGCTGGGGGTTATCAGAAGCATTTTGGTCCTCCCCCTCAATGGTTGAGGCATTCCCAGTTTAAGTGGTTTCTGGGGAGGGGGTGAGGAATGCAACTGAGTCAGCACTTTAGCAACAATCAGTGTTGGGCTTTGAGGGGCGATTGCATATGGAGATTGGTCCGAAGAAGATTGCACCCGGGGTGAGAGGTGCGCTTCAATGGTAACCCTCTCAAGTGAGATAGGTTCCAGTATTGTGGGATCCCCAATTGTGATTGCAACATGATCCTTTTGAGAGGATACCTGTGTGGCTTCAGCAGGTTGAGTCTTGGACATAACTGGGGGGTTAGAACCAGTATGTACTTCCTGTGTTTGTGGTACAGGGGCATCCCCAGGGGACTCATCTCCCTGAGTAGCCTTTTTGGGCTTTTTGGATTTGGGTTTGGTGGGGACTTTGCTTGGGTTTCCTCTGCTTGGTTTTAGCATACGGGCAGCCCCTTTGAGAGTAGGGTATGTGTTATGTCTGGAGTATACCTCACTAACACAGCTGGAGCAGGGACCCCAAGACCAACAAGTCCATCAGATTTTAACTGATTTAAAATTATGGCCATCAGAAACCTGGGATAAAGTAGCCATCTGTGTGCCACAGGTTTCTGAGCCAGATCCTTTAGTTCCATAAAAACTATCTCAGAAAAATTTAGATTTTGTCGCTCAAGGATAGAATACAATACATGTTGCCATCGGGAAGACATCTGATCCCAAGAAGATGTCTTAGAAGCTAGGCAGACATTTACCATATGAAAGATAAGTCTTTCGGCATCATGGAAACGCTTCATGAGGATGGTTGTAGCACATAGGTCGCCTTCATACCCGTTATTTATGAAAGACATATCAGTGGTGCATTTCGGGTATTCTTTTGGATAGGTGCCATCATGCAAATTTAGGGTTTTGCGAATGATGTCGGGGGTGATGAGCACCTGTTTCTTGTTGACCAACGACTGGAGAGTGATTTGGCTTGCATTCTCACCGGTGGTTACAGAGACGTTGGTCTAGAACTGGGATAAGGAATTAGGATATATGGTAGGATTCAGAAGAAAGGTTGTTCGGTATGGCGAATCCACCATAAGATCGATGACAGTGTCAAACTTGTTCCAGAAGGCCGATTTCGAAAGGTAGGCAACACAGTTGTGTCGGGGTTTGAGTTGCATGGTCGCCATTGTTGAGAGAGAGAAGGTTTGAAAACAGCTAATGAAACGTTTGGCTATAAGTACAGGTATTTATAGGTAAGAAAAAGGCTGAAAAGAAAACGACTGAAAGTGTTGATGTTGGCATCCGTTGTTATGAAAACAAATGAAGACGTGGTTTTAACTATCAGACGTTTGAAAACAACTGAAGACGTGGTTTTAGTCATTAGTAGTTGTGAAACTATTGAAAACCTTGGTTTTGTCTTTAGCTGTTGTAAACAACTAAGGACTTGGTATTAGTCATCAGTAGTTGTGAAACTACTGAAGACATGGTTTTGTCATCAGCTGTTTAGAGTGAAACAGCAATTTGTGGAAACGACTGATGTGAAAATTCTCATCAGTAGTTTTCGTCAATTCGTAGCTTTTCAGCTGTTTCATACTGTCCTCAACACTTACTCATCAGACTTTTTAGCTGATTTCAGTTGTTTCATAGGACATCAGTACTTATCTGTTTTTACTGACATTAGGAGTTATAACTACATCAGTAGTTGTAACTGCATCAGTTTCGTTGAACAGAAATTAGTACAAATTTGTAACTTGTTTAGTAATGATCATCAGTACTTGTATACTGAGATCATTAGTAGTTATCACTTATTCTAGTTGCAGCATACCAAGCCTTAACACAAGGTTTTGGAAAGTTGTACTATCCAAAGGCTTAGTAAATATATCTGCAAGCTCATCAGCACTAGGCACAAACTTTGGATCAATCAGACCTTTTTCAAAACAATCCCTAATAAAATGGTGTCTGATCTCTATATGTTTGGTCCTAGAGTGCTGGACTGGATTCTTGACAATACACAGAGCTGAAGCACTATCCATTAATAATGGATTCTTAGTCTCTGTAATGCCATAATCCAATAATTGGTTTTGAAGCCAGAGTACCTGAGATGTACAACTTGTAGCAGCAATGTACCCTGCTTCAGCAGTGGATGTAGCAACAGATGTTTGTTTCTTACTCTTCCAAGAAATCAAACAGTTGCCTAGGAATTGACATCCACCAGAAGTTGACTTTCTGGTTAACTTACACCCCGCCTAGTGACTATCAGAAAAAGCAACTAATTTGCAAGAGTGTCCAGTGGAATACCAAAGACCTAGAGATTGTGTACCTTGTAGATATCTAAAGATCCTCTTGACTGCAATCAAATGGGACTCTTTAGGAGCAACATGAAATCTAGCACAAACACACGTTGCAAACATAATATCTGGTCTAGAAGCCGTTAAGTACATCAAGGAACCAATCATACATCTGTAAAGTGTTTCATGAACAGCTGTACCTTTCTGATCTGAATCCAGTTGTGTGGTGTTGCACATGGGAGTAGAACAGGGCTTACACTTTTGTAAATCAAACTTATTCAAGAGATCTTTTGTATATTTTGACTGACGAATAAAGGTTCCATCAGCCTTTTGTTTGATTTGCAAGCCTAGAAAGAACTGTAATTCTCCCATTGCACTCATTTCAAACTTCTGTTTCATTAAACTTGTAAAATCATCACACAACTGAGGATCAGAGGATGCAAAAATTATATCATCAACATAAATTTGAACAAGTAGCTGATGCTGATCCATTTTGTTAATAAACAAAGTTTTATCAATGGAGCCTCTAGTGAAATTATTTTTAAGAAGAAAATTTGAAAGTGTTTCATACCAGGCTCTAGGAGCTTGCTTCAACCCATAAAGAGCCTTATCAAGTTTATACACCCAATTAGGATGTTTATTGTCCTCAAAACCTGATGGTTGACACACATAAACCTCTTCTTTTATTTTACCGTATAAAAATGTGCATTTGACATCCATTTGAATAACTTTAACATTGTGGAATGCAGCATAGGCTAAGAACAATCTAATTGCCTCTAGTCTGGCTACAGGGGCAAAGGTTTCATCATAATCAATACCTTCTTCTTGTGAAAACCCTTGTACAACCAGTGTAGCCTTGTTCTTGACAATAAGCCCATTTTCATCAGTTTTGTTCCTAAACACCCATTTAGTGCCTATTACACACTTACCTGGGGGTAGAGGAACCAGTTCCCACACTTGCTGCTTGTTGAACTGAAGTAGTTCAAGCTGCATGGCTTCAACCCATCCATTGTTTCTTAAAGCAACATGATAGTTCTTTTGCTCTAGCTGACCGATGAAGAGAGCATAGAAGCAGACATTAGACAATTGACTTCTGGTTGAGACACCAGCATTGATATCACCAATGATTTGAGACATGGGGTGATTCTTCAGCTCTTGGTAAACTATAAGATCAGTGCAAGTATTTGTAGCTGGTTCAGCAGCAGCAGATGTTGATCCCGACTCTGGAAACCAAGTATGAGATGGCAAATCAAATGATGTAGAGGAGTCAGAAATCTCATCAGCATTTGTTGTGGATGGAGCTGCTGAAGGTACAGGAACATCAAGTTTAGTGAACATAGGCAGTTGGTCACTAAACTTTAAAAGGTGAGTACTGATATCATCATCATCTTCAGTACCACCAGGTGGAAGACATGCTGCAGAAGATGATTTATCCACAAGATCTGCAACAGCTGGAGGTTGATAAGGAACATATTGCAGTATGTCCAGATCAAACAACTCCACAAGGTTTTATGGAATTTTATCCTTAGGAGATTCATTGATTTTCACATGCAAGGTTTCTTCAACTAACTTTGTTCTGCAGTTGAAGACCCTATAAGCCTTGCATGTGGATGAATAACCTACAAAATACCCTGCATCCACCTTAGGATCAAATTTGTGGAGTTGATCCTTTGTGTTGAGAATGAAACAAGGACACCCAAAGGCTTTGAAGAATGAATTTAGAGGAGCCAAATGATGTAGAAGTTCATATGGAGTCTTCATCAACCTCTGATTTACTAATACTCTATTATGTACATAGCAAGCAGTGTTAACAGCTTCAGCCCAAAAGGTCAATGGCAAACCAGAGTCAGCCAACATAGACCTTGCAGCTTCAATTAGGGTCCTATTCTTTCTCTTCGCTACTCCATTTTGTTCTAGAGTCCTTGGGATGCTAAACTGCCTCTTGATTCCTTTTGACAGATAAAAATCATCAAGTGTATGGTTTTTGAATTCAGTTCCATTATCACTCCTTATACACTTGACTGATAGGGAAACTGCTTCTCAACATACAACACAAAGTTTATAATCTTCTGAGCAACCTCATCCTTTGAATGCAAGAAGAAATTCCATACAAATCTGGAATAATCATCCACAATTACCAGACAGTATTTCTTCTTTGCCATGCTAATCATTCTCACAGGACCAAATAGATCCATATGCAGTAACTGCAAGCAGGCAGTGGACTTCGGTTCTTCAATAGGAGGGAATGAGACTTTGTGTTGTTTTCCTTTTAAACAAGCAGTGCAGGTTTCATCACAATGGAACTCCTTTATTGGTAGACCTCTCACTAAACTATTGTAGATCAGCTGATTCATGTTTTTGAGATTAACATGACCCAGCCTTTTATGCCACAGTTTAGATTCCTGAGGAGAGGCTTTGGAGAACAGGCAAGGATGACCCTTCAAATCAATTTTCTTTGACAAATCCAAGGCATACACTCTTCCAATCCTGTTGGCCTTCAGGAGAATATGTTCATCCAATACCTTGTCAATCAGCCTCAGAACTTTGGAAGACAGAATCCTGCAGTTTTGGCTTGTGAAAAGTGCAACATGCCCTTTACCACACATCTGACTGACACTCATTAGATTATACTTGAGATTCTCCACATGGTTAACATCATCAAACCTGATTTGTCCATTAGACACATATCCTTTCCCGATGATGTAACCCTTGGCATCATTACCAAATGAGACAAATCCCTTCTTTCCTTGAGAGTAGTCATTAAGAAGACAACTGCTCCCAGTCATATGCATAGATCCTCCACTGTCTACAAACCAGATGCTCCTTTGGCATGCTGAAGAACCTACATACATCATAAAGAACTAGTTAGGTTTTGAGACCCGAACCTTTTTGGTTTTGGGTCTGTTTTAATCAACATATTTAACCATAACTTGTTTCTTATGATTAACCGCTGATGAAGAAGGAGATGGTGCTGAAATGGATTCCTTGGATTTGGGCTTGGAATGCCTTTTCAGTGGTTTGATCACAGGTGCATCTAGTTGGTTAACTCTCCCCAACAAATGTTGAACCATCATAACAAGTTGTGTCTGATTTGTAGCTAAAGCTTTCAGCTCTTGTGACATATCAGTACTTGTGTTTGATGAGTTCCTGTGACCCACCATTTCCTCCTTAAATTTACAGACTTAGTCTGATGTTTATCATGAGGAACACTATCAGCTGTTTTATGATAAACCCTATCCTTCTTTTTGGATTTGGTTGAAGGCTTAGGTTTATCACAAAGGAATGACTGTGGTACAAACTTAGTCTCAAACTCATTTTTCATTTCATCCATTTGGTTTTTAATGAGCTTATCTCTATTGAGTTTGGAACCCTTTCTGTACCAACATTCATCAGAAAGATGATTGAATTTACCATATATTTCACATGGATTATTCTTCATCTTGGAGTGATCAACTGCTGATGTGCAAACTACTGAAGGTGTGCTATTCAGTACTTTCCTCCTTTCAGTACTTTTGTTTAACAACTGAAGGATCTTGTTCTTCAGCTGTTCTCTATCAGCAGTTGTTAATCCTTTTATTTCAGCTGATTTGAAATGCTTTTCAGATGTTGTGACTTGCCCTTCAGTACTTGAGGTACTTTGAGGGATAACATCTAAAGTACTCAGCTTCGTGTGCTTATGAGTAGTTAACCCATCAGCCAATTGATTTGCTGAGGTATCAACACTAATTTCATCTTGTGATTTTGGGTGATCACTTAAGGATGATGCACATGATGATGTGGTTTGGAAATTACTTTCATCTTCAGATTTTACTATTGGTTTTGGAGTAAAATCTGTAGGTGGTGCAATGTGGTTGTAACCAATTCCAAACTTCACATTCGAAGCAGATTGCTTGCTGAGCAGCATTTCAAATCCCTTGCAGGATGATACCCAGTGGTCACACTCAACTTGGGTAACTGCAAGTTTTTCTTTAAGATCTCTATGGTTCTCAAGAATGACCTCTAGCTTAGCCTTTTCATAATTTAATTGGCATTTAAGCTTATAAATCTCATCATCTTTATCCTTAAGGACAGACTCATATTCAGCTTTTCTTTTGGAAAGGGTTTGCTGAAGCTCTAGATTTTTATTTATTAAAGCTACATTTGCCTCTCTATAGAGATAAATGCAGCTATGCAAGATTCAGAACATAGCTTGGCCTTAGCCTCAGAGGATACCTGGGTTACCTGTGATGAAGATGCATTGGAGCATGAACTATCAGTAGATTCCAGGGCCATGAGAGCTAGATTCCCAAAAGGATGTTCACCACCATGTTGACGAACACCAGCAAATAATTGCTCATTACCAGAGAGATCATCTGGTAAACTGCTCCAGTCAACAATACCAGGGGTGAAGAAGCTGTTATGAGGTTGTGATTGAGATGATTGAGATGGTAGAGGCTCAGGTAAGGCTTGAGGTTGTTGTGCAATAGGAACTTGAACTTGATTTGGCTGAGGCATATAATAGCAGGGATATGGATATGACATTGGACCCTGAGGGACAAAATATGCAGGAGATATGGGTTGTGAATGATTACCAGAACTGGCAGGATGTTGCCCTCTATTTTGTGGACTATTACTTGGAAAAGTCACAAAGGGTGCAGAGGAGTTAGATACAGATGATCTAAACTCTCTTGCAAAGTGTCCAAGCCTGTGGCATTTGTGACACCTCAACTTACTCTTGTCAAAACCAACTTTGGTTTTGCCAGAAAGTCCTTGAAATTTCCTACCAGTTCTCTTGTAGAACTTTTGAGATCTGATATAATCAAGGCCATTTGGCTCAGAATATCCATCTCTTCTAAGTCATCATCGGCAATACCCTTTAAATCATCCATCATGAAACACAAATTGTCATTATTACAGCCTGACTGACTGTCAACACTAACAAATGCATGATCTGAACCGTTTGATGAGAAATCTATATGCTCATCATAATTGCTTTCTGATGCAGCCTATTCCAACTCATGACCAACCAAGGCAGTGTTCCATGGTACAAAGTCATCAGTGAGCTTTCCTGATGATGCCAGTTTCCTTTTCTCCTCTATCTTTCTTTCAAATGTAAGCAGTTTCCCATGGAGTTGGGTGAGAGATAGACTATCCAGATGTGAACTAAAGCGTAGGACAATGGTATATGTGTCCCATCGCTCAGGCAGTGATATGAGAAATCTGTTGTTCATCTGACTATTCGTGTATTCATGTTTGACCATTTTCAGCTCAGAGATCAAACAGGAAAAACGCTCAAACTGTTGAGTTAGTGACTCACCCTTCCTATGAGAGAATGTCTCATATTGTTGGGCAAGGATTTCTCTGTTATTTGCTAAGACCACATCTATTCCACCAAATTGTTCGTTCAATGCATTCCAGAGGTCATGAGCAGTTTCATGATGCATAAGCCCAGAATAGATTTCATTCGGCAGTGCCATGGCCAGAATTCCATGCGCTTTAGCATCAATCTCAAACAGTTTTCGATCCTCATCTGAGTATTGTTCATTCTTCTTTGGAACCATATGGTTGGTTTCCGGATTGTTCACCATAGGCTTGTGTGGACCATGTACCACAGATGTCCAACAACCTGAACTGTTAACAGACAGGTGATGAAGCATTCTTTGTTGCCATATTTATACTCAGTTCTAACTAGCATCGGAGGCTTGGTTGAGGAAGCGGTATTGTGAGGGTCATTAGAAGGAGTAGTCATTCTCATATTCAACCAAATTCAATTAAGTTTTAACTGATTTAGTGCAAAACACAACAAACTCAATATGAACCAAGAGAAAACTCAAAGCAGATAAACCAAAGCAGCAGAAATTCAATGATCTATAACCATTCTTGCAAATATGCTAATTCGATCAAACTTAGATATCGAATAGCAGTTTCAATGATCAATTGTTAGATCAATCAATGATTAACCTTGCTTTGATACCATTTGTTAGGATCAGTGATCTAAGTTTGATTAATTAGAGAGTATTGCAGCGGAATTCAAAAAATGAATTAGACAATTCGCAAGAACACAATTGATATTCGATGCAAAAGTAAATGGTTATAGAGAGAGAATTCTGCAAAAGGAATTTTTCATTCAATGCTTTCGTGGGGGCTCAATGTCACACCTTACAACTAGGTAAACATTACTTATATAGGGAGTGTGACGTCTACTGATGTCACTTGATAGTGACATCTAACAGAATTATACAAACTACTGAAACTATGCAAACCACTGAGAATGTTCTCAACTACTCATTACATCTCAGAGAATGCTTAAGTACAAAAACATAAAACTACTGAAACTAAACTACTGAAACTATAACTACTGAAACTATAAATTACAAGTACTGAAAGGAAACCATCACAACTACTGAAGTTGATAACTTCAGCTGTTGTGACAACTACTGATTACTTTGGTCTTCAGTCTTTGTCTTCAGTCTTTGTTCTTCAGACTTTATTCTTCAGACTTTTACTTTCAGACTTTGTCTTCAGCTGATAGCTTTAGACTTTGTCTTCAGTACTTTACTTTCAGACTTTGTCTTCAGTACTTTACTTTCAGACTTTGTCTTCAGTACTTTTGTTGGACCAAAAGAACCAATGAGCTAGATTAGAAAAACCTTAAGTCCCACAAGACATCACAACAATTGCTGAAGACTTGATCAGCTGTTTGACAAAGTCTGAAGATCAACAGCTGAAGACTAAAGTACTGAAGACTTCAACAGCTGAAGACCAAAGTCTGAAGATCAACAGCTGAAAACTAAAGTACTAAAGACTTCAACAGCTGAAGACCAAAGTCTGAAGATCAAAAGCTTAAGACTAAAGTACTGAAGATCAACAGCTGAAGTACAAAGACTGAAGACATCAGCTGAAGACATCAGCTGATGACAACAACTGAAGTTCAAGAAGTCCAAGTACTGAAGGCTTCAGAGTTTGTCACAACAGCTAAAGAACATTCTTCAGTTGTTGTGATGGTTTCGTTGTAGTAGTTTTATTTTCTATTTCAGTACTTGTAAAACGACTGAAGAGTATGTTTTTCAGTCGTTGTTGTTTTAGTAGTTTCTTTTCAGTAGTTGTAGTGATAGTTAACACTTGGTATTTTTGTGAGAAGATGTAAGCTGTTTGACATCTTCAGTAGTTGTGTTAACTTTCAGTAGTTAAATAACAGTTAGATGTCACTATTAAGTGACATCAGCTGACGACAGCTTCACTATAAAAGGAAAGATGACCTAATTGTAACGAGGTGCGAGAAGCCGGCCGAAGCGTGTATTGAATGAATATATTCCTATTGGCAGAAATTCTCTCTCTATAACAAACACTATTTCATTGATAAATTTCGTGTGTTCTTGTTTAAATTTGTTAATTCGTGAGCTCATTCCGCTACAAATCCAATCTAATTGATCAAACTAGATGCTACGATCCTAACAAATGGTATCAGAGCGAGGTTAATCATTGATCGATTTGACAATTGAATATTGAAACTGTTCTTTTGCTATCTACGTTTGATCGAATTAGCAAATTTGCAAGAATCAGTTATAGAGATTGAGTTTTTGTTGCTTCTCACCATTTTGTTTGAGGTTCTAAGTGGTTTTGAGCTAGATTTATTTTGTTTACCTTGAATTTGTCTAAATTCTGAATATGACTACTCCTTCTAATGACCCTCACAATACTGGTTCTTCAACCAAGCCTCCGATGCTGGTTAGGACTGAGTATAACATATGGCAACGTAGAATGCTCCATCACCTGTTTGTTAACAGTTGAGGTTGTTGGACATCTGTGGTACATGGTCCACATAAGCCTATGTTGAACAATCCGGAAACCAACCAAATGGTTCTGAAGAAGAAGGAACAATACTCTGATGAGGATCGAAAACTGTTTGAGATTGATGCTAAATCTCATGGAATTCTGGCCATGGCACTGCCTAATGAAATCTATTTTGGGCTTATGCATCATGAAACTACTCATGACCTTTGGAACGCACTGAAAGAACAATTTGGTGGTACTGATGAGGTCTTAGCAAACAATAGGGAAATACTTGCCCAACAATATGAGACATTTGCTCATAGGAAGGGTGAGACTCTGACTCAATAGTTTGAGCGTTTTTCATGGTTGATCTCTGAGCTGAAAATGGTCAAACATGAATACACTAATAGCCAGATGAACCACAGATTCCTCAGATCACTGCCTGAGAGATGGGACACATATACAATTGTCCTACGCTCTAATGCAAATCTGGATAGCCTATCTCTCACCCAACATCATGGGAAACTGCTTACATTTGAAAGAGAGATAGAGTAGAAAAGGAAACTGGCATCATCAGGAAATCTCACTCAAGACTTTGTACCAGGGAACACTGCCTTGGTCGGTCATGAGTCAGAATATGCTGCATCAGAAAGTATTATGATGTGCATATAGATTTCTCTTCAAACAGTTCTAATCATGCATTTGTGAGTGTTGATAGTCAGTCAGGCTGTAATAGTGACAATTTGTGCTTCATTATGGATGATTTGAAAGGTATAGCTGATGATGACTTAGAAGAGATGGATATTCTGAGACAAATGGCCTTGATTAATATCAGATCTTAGAAGTTGTACAAAAGAACTGGTAGGAAATTCCCTAGACTCTCTCGCAAAACCAAAGTTGGTTTTGACAAGAGTAAGTTGAGGTGTCACAAATGCCACAGGCTTGGGCACTTTGCAAGAGAGTGTAGATCATCTGGATCTAACTCCTCTGCACCCTTTGTGACTTTTCCAAGTAATATTCAACAAAACAGAGGGCAAGATCCTGCTAGTTCTGGTCATCAATCACAACCTCTATCCCCTACATATTTTGTCCCTCAGGGTCCAATGTCATATCCATATCCCTGCTATTACATGCCACAAACCAGTCAAGTTCAAGTACCCATTGCTCAACAACCACTGCTCTTCCTGAGCCTTAACCTTCCTAATCTCATCAACAATCTCAACCTCAACAACATAGCTTTTTCACCCCAGGAGTTGTTGACTGGAGCAGTCTACCAGATGATATGTCTAGTCATGAACAACTGTTTTCTGGTGCTGGTCAACATGGTGGTGACAATCCTTTTGGAAACCTTGCTCTTATGGCCCTGGAGTCTGCTGATACCTCATCCTCTAATGCGTCCACACCACAGGTATCACAGGTATCCTCTGAGGCTAAAGCCAAGTTATGTTCTGAAACATGCATAGCCGCATTTGGTTCTCAAAAACTAACTAATTTATTATGATTGTAGGGTTCTTCAGCATGCCACAGTAGCATCTGGTATGTTGACAGTGGAGGATCTATGCATATGACAGGGAACAGCTCTCTTCTTCATGATTACTCTCAAAGAAAGAAGGGGTTTGTTTCTTTTGGCAATGATGCTAAGGGTTACATCATTGGCAAAGGCTTTGTCTCCAATGGAGAAATAAGGTTTGATGATGTTAACCATGTGGAGAATCTCAAGTACAATGTCTTGAGTGTCAGTCAAATGTGTGATAAAGGCCATGTTACTCTTTTCACCAGTCAGAACTGCAGGATTCTGTCATCCAAAGTTTTGAGTTTGATTGATAAGGTGTTGGATGATCACACTCTCCTGAGGGCCAACATGATAGGAAGAGTGTATGCCTTAGATCTTTCCAAGAAAATAGATCTCAAAGGCCATCCTTGCCTATTTTCCAAGGCTTCTCCTCAAGAATCTATTCTATGGCATAAAAGGCTGGGTCATGTGAATCTTAAAAACTTGAATCAGTTGATACATCATGGTTTAGTAAGGGGATTGCCTATGAAGGAGTTCAGATGTGAAGATAACTGCACTGCTTGTTTGAAAGGAAAACAACACAAAGTCTCATTCCCTCCTATTGAAGAACCTAAGTCCATTGCCTGCTTGCAATTACTACACATGGATATCTTTGGTCCTGTGAGTGTAATGAGTATGGCAAAGAAGAAATACTGTCTGGTAATTGTGGATGATTACTCCAGATTTGTATGGACTTTCTTCTTGCATTCAAAGGATGAGGTTGCTCAGACGATTATAAACTTTGTGTTGTATGTTGAGAAGTAGTATTCCGTATGTGTCAAGTGTATCAGGAGTGATAATGGAACAGAATTCACAAACCATATACTTGATGATTTTTATCTCTCAAAGGGAATCAAGAGGCAGTTTAGCATCCCAAGGACTCCAGAACAAAATAGAGTAGTTATGAGAAAGAACAGGACCCTAATTGAAGCTGCAAGGTCCATGTTGGCTGACTCTGGTTTGCCACTGACCTTTTGGGCTGAAGCTATTAACATAGCTTGCTATGTTCAGAATAGAGCCTTAGTAAATCAGAGGTTGACGAAGACTCCATATGAAGTTCTACATCATTTGGCTCCTCTAATTTCATTTTTCAGAGCCTTTGGGTGTCCGTGTTTCATTCTCAACGCAAAGGATCAACTCCACAAATTTGATCCTAAGGTGGATGCAGGGTATTTTGTTGGTTATTCATCTACTTGCAAGGCATATAGATTCTTCAACTGAAGAACAAAGATAGTTGAAGAGACTCTGCATGTGAAGTTTAATAAATCTCCAAAGGACAAGATTCCACAAAACCCTGTGGAGTTATTTGATTTGGACATACTGCAATATGTTCCTTATCAGGCTTCAGTTGTTGTTCGTGTCAACAGTTCTCCACCTGGTGGTATTGATAATGATGATGATAATATCAATACTCACCTATTCAAGTTTAGTGATCAACTGCCTGAGTCCACTAAACTTGTTGTTCCTGTAGCTTCAGCAGTTCCATCCACAACAAATGCTGATGAGATCTCTGATTCCTCTACATCTTTTGATTTTCCATCTCATTCTTGGTTTCAAGAGTCTGCATCACCATCTGCTGTTGCCGAAGGTCCTACAAACACTTGCACAGATCTCATTGTTTATCAAGAGCTGAAGAATCACCCAATGTCTCAAATCATTGGTGATATCAATGCTGGAGTTTCAACAAGAAGTCAATTGTCCAATTTCTGCTTCTATGCTCTCTTCGTTAGTCAGCAAGAGCCAAAGAACTATCACATTGCTTTAAGGGACAATGGATGGGTTGAAGCTATGCAACTTGAGCTACTTCAGTTCAACAAGCAGCAAGTGTGGGAACTGGTTCCTCTACCCCCAGGTAAGTGTGCAATAGGCACTAAATGGGTGTTTAGGAATAAAACAGATGAAAATGGGCTTATTGTTAAGAACAAGGCCAGACTGGTTGTTCAGGGGTTTGCACAGGAAGAAGGTATTGATTATGATGAAACCTTTGCTCCTGTAGCCAGATTGGAGGCAATTAGATTGTTCTTAGCCTATGCTGTATTCCATAATCTTAAAGTTTTTCAAATGGATGTTAAAAGTGCATTTTTATATGCTAAAATAAAAGAAGAGGTTTATGTGTGTCAACCACCAGTTTTGAGGATAATAAACATCCAGCTTAGGTATACAAGCTTGATAATGCTCTTTATGGGTTGAAACAAGCTCCTAGAGCCTGGTATGAGACATTATCAAATTTTCTTCTTCAAAATAATTTCACTAGAGGCTCAATAGATAAAACTTTGTTCATTAAGAAGGTGGATCAGCTTAAGCTACTTGTTCAAATTTATGTTGATGATATTATTTTTCCATCATTTGATCCCTAGTTGTGTGATGATTTTACCAATTTAATGCAAAAGAACTTTGAAATGAGTGCAATGGGAGAATTACAGTTCTTTCTAGGATTGCAAATCAAACAAAAGGCTGATGGGACTTTCATTCATCAGTCTAAATATACAAAAGATCTTTTGAATAAGTTTGATTTACAAAACTATAAGCCATGTTCTACTCCCATGTGCCACACCACTCAACTGGATGCAGATGAGAAAGGTAAAGCTGTTGATGAAACACTTTACAAATGTATGATTGGGTCCTTGATGTACTTAACAGCTTCTAGACCAGATATCATGTTGCAACTTGTGTTTGTGCTAGATTTCAGGCTGCACCTAAAGAGTCTCATTTGATTGCAGTCAAGAGGATCTTTAGATATCTGCAAGGTACACAATCTCTAGGTTTATGGTATTCTACTAGACACTCTTGCAAATTAGTTGCTTTTTCTGATAGTGACTATGCAGGGTGTAAGTTAACTAGAAAGTCAACTTCTGGTGGACGTCAATTCCTAGGCAACTGTTTGATTTCTTGGCAGAGTAAGAAACAAACATCTGTTGCTACATCCACTGCTGAAGCAGAGTACATTGCTGCTGCAAGTTGTACATCTCAGGTACTCTGGCTTCAGAACCAACTTTTGGATTATGGCATTACAGAGACTAAGACTCCATTATTAATGGACAGTGCTTCAGCTCTTTGCATTGTCAAGAATCCTGTCCAGCATTCGAGGACCAAACATATAAAGATCAGACACCATTTTATTAGGGACTATTTTGAAAATGGTCTGATTGATCCAAAGTTTGTGCCTAGTGTTGATGAGCTTGCTGACATTTTTACTGAGCCTTTGGATAGTTCAATTTTCCAAAACCTAGTGTTAAGACTTGGTATGCTGCAGCTAGAATAAGTGACAACTACTGATGATCTCTGTAAACAAGTACTGATGATCATTAGTAAACATCTCACAAATAAGTACTGATTCTGTTACAAATTACTGATGTAGTTATAATTACTGATGTTAGTAAAAATAGATAAGTACTGATGTCCTATGAAACAACTGAAAACAACCAAAAAGACTGATGAGTAAGTGTTGAGGACAGTATGAAACAGCTGAAACGCTAAGAATTGACGAAAACTACTAATGGGGATTTTCTCTTCAGTCGTTTTACAACTGCTGTTTCATCTTAAACAACTAAAGCAAAACCATGTCTTCATTAGTTTCACAACTACTAATGACTAACACCAAGTCTTCAGTCATTTACAACAACAGATGACAAAACCAATGTCTTTAGTAGTTTCACAACAACTGATGACTAACACCAAGTCTTCAGTCGTTTATAACAACTGATGACAAAACCAATGTCTTCAGTAGTTTCACAACTACTGATGACTAACACCAAGTCTTCAGTCGTTTACAACAACTGATGACAAAACCATGTCTTCAGTAGTTTCACAACTACTGATGACTAACACCATGTCCTCAGTTGTTTCCAACATCTCAAGTCAAAACCATGGTTTTCAGTAGTTTTATAACTGCGAATGCCTAAAACCAAGACTTCATTTGTTTCAACCTCTGAAAGTTAATACCATGTCATCAGTCATTTAAAACTACTGATGATTACACCAAACCCTTCAGTCGTTTTATAACCCATACCCTATAAATACCTAATCCTACAGAACTTCATTATCTCAAACCTAATGTTCAAAAACTCCAAACCTTCTCTCACATTCATGGCGACCATGCAACTTAAACCAAGACACAACTGTGTTGCCTACCTTACCAAATCACCCTTCTGGACGAAGTTTGATACGACCATTGATCTAATGGTCTATTCTCCATACAAAACGGCCTTCTTTATCAATCCTACCATTTATGCCGAATCCCTAAATCAGTTCTGGACAAACGTCACCCTTACCACTGGGGAGAATGACACCGAGTCTCTCCAGTCGTTCATCAACTACCGTAAGGTGGTCATCACCCCGGCAATCCTTCGCCAAACCCTACAACTGGATTATGCCACCTTCCCCGCTGGATATTCAAATGGCACCACTGATCTATCCTTTGCCCAACATGGATACCAGGGTAACCTTAGCGCTTCCACCATCCTAAAGAAGCATTTCCATGAGGCTGAACGCCTTATTTCTCATATGGTGAATGTCTGCCTAGCCCCTAAGACTTCTTCTTGGGATCAAATGTCAACCAGGTGGTAGCAGGTATTCTTCTCTATCCTTGAGCAACAAAACTTAAATTTTTCTGAAATAATATTTCTTGAACTTAAGGATATGGCCTCAAAACCTATTGCTAACCGATGGATATTATATCCATGGTTCATAATGGCCATTATAGAGAACCAGCTGAAAGCTGAGGGACTTGTTGGCCTTGGAGTCCCTGCCATGGCTGTATTGCCTGAGGTATACTCCAGGCACAACTCAGACCAGTCACTCAACAGGCTGCCAAGCTGCGAAAACCCACGCAGCTAGAACCCACAGCCACCACCTCCAAATCCAAAGTCCCCACCAAACCCAAACACTAGAAACCCACAAAGGATGCTCAGGGAGATGAGTCCCCTGAGGATGCCCCTGTACCACAAACACAGGAAATACATACTGGTTATAACCCCCCAGTTATGTCCATGAATCAACCTGCTACAACCGCTCAGGCCTCCTCTCAACGGGAGCCTGCAACAACCACATTTGGGGCACCTATACATCTGGAACCTTCCTCATTTGAGGAGGTTGCCATTGAAACGCCCCACTCTCCCCGGGTGCATACTGCTTTCACACCATCTCCCACTGCAACCGCCCCCAAAGTCCTACCATAATAGTTGCAAAAGTGCTGACTTAGTTGCATTCCTCACCCCCTCCCCAGATACCAATGAAAACTGGGATAGCCTCAACAATTGAGGGGGAGGATCAAGATGCTTCTAATAACCCACAACACAGAGGTTACACTGTTCCATCTCCAAGTGTAGAAACGGAGACTAGAACATCTGGTGAGGCTGCCACTTCTCCTGCTTCAGCATATGATCAGGATGTAGTTGGTAACATCCATAAGACCTCACTAGAGGCAACTGCCAATGAAGGACATAGTCCTGAGGCAGGAAGTCCCCAGTACCAAGAACAAGGGGCACATGCTGCTACTAATCTACACTCAGAGCATGTACATCCTCATTCTATCAGGAGGTCAGGTGATTCAGCAAACACTGATGATGACCTGGGCTTCTTCTATGATGTTTTTGCCCAAAATACCATCTTAGAGAATGAGGTAAGTAGACTCAACGAGCTGATTCCAAAATGTCTCAGGATCTAAGTCCATCTGCCCTAATACACCAACAGATGGCACCTTCCTCTGAAGGTCTTTTATACACAGAGCCACTCCAAAACACTCAGCCACCTGCCTCTAATTCTGGCACTATCTCTCAAGGACAGAACCCCCCTGAGCAAATAGCTGCTATCTATCAAAAATCCTTACCTCTCATCACACCAATTATTTTTGATATAGTGATTAAAACCCTCGATGAGAGGCTTTCCTCGGTTATCCAACCCTTGCTAGAGGATGTTGTGAGCAAAAGGCTTTCTGACAATCAAACCCTTGCAACCAATGCAACCAAAAAGGGGGAGAGTCAGTCAGTGAAAGCAAAATGAAAGAGGATTGAAGATGGGAAAGAGAAAGAAAAAGAGATAGAGGTGGTAAATGAGAAGGAGTTGGGTGTAGAGACTGAGAAGGAGAAGGAGAAGGAAGCTGAAACGGAGAAAGTGACTGAAAGTACTAAAGACTTTCATGTCATATACAAGAAAAGGAAGAGTGGAAAGAAGGAGAAGGAGTTGCACGAAATGGTGAAGGAGGCTGATGCCCAACACAACCGATCAATGGATAACATCATTGATCAGCTGTTTAGGCAAGGTCATGTCAGGATCAGTGATCACAAGTTTGATGTATTAGAGCGTAACGCAGCGGAATAAGAACAAGAATTAGACAAACTGTAGCAAGAATTTGATGCTCGTATGCATTAAGAACAAATACGGTTATAACAAGAGAATATATTTGTGTAACAAGGAATGTTTTAATAATATCGAATATTTCTGATCAAATCATTCAATTATTACAATAGGTTGACACTCCTATATAGAGTGCAATCGCTGCTGTTATCACGGAAAGTGACAACTGGCAGATCTAATACAAAAATAACTAACTCTTAACAAACTACTGAAATGTTCACAACTACTGAGAACATATCAGAGTGTTAAGTACAAATAAGAAACTACTAATAGGAAACTACAGAAACTACAACGACTGAAGAACAAGCTCTTCAGTCGTTTTACAAAACTACTGATAAATATAAAACTACTGATGAGCACAACAACTGAAGAAGTATTCTTCAGCTGTTGTGTCAAACTACTGAAAAGATAAAACATAAAGCTACTGAAAGGTAAACCATTACAACTACTGAAGAAGACCTCTTCAGCTATTGTGACATCGTCTGATACTTTGGTCTTCAGCACTTGTGTCTTCAGACTTTGTCTTCAGCACTTGTGTCTTCAGACTTTGTCTTCAGCACTTGTGTCTTCAGACTTTGTCTTCAGCACTTGTGTCTTCAGACTTTGTCTTCAGCACTTTTCTTCAGACTTTGTCTTCAGCACTTGTGTCTTCAGACTTTGTAATCAGCTGTTGTCTTCAGCTGTTGTGGTCTTCAGTAGTTGTTGTGACATCTGTGGGACTTAAAGGTTTTTCTGATCCGGCTCATTGGTTCTTTTGGTCCAACAGGTCATGACACTGAAAAACTTGACTCAGAAATTAGAAGATTGGAGATTGAAGAAATCCAAGCAAGATGGGCAAGTTACAGTGTGTTGGAAAGGGAAAGGCTGGAAATCATGATCAGGTTCATAGCTAAGTATCTTGGAAGATCATTGATTGAAATCAAGTCATGGTCTAGGGACAGCATCTTGGCAATAACCACCAAGATCTGTTCGTCTGAAGTGTATACCAAAGGGCTGGTCAATGAAGCCTTGAATGAAGCTGGTGCTGGGAGCAGGACTGAACTGGTCAAACAATCTAAAGCCTCACTTACATCCAAAATGCTAGAACATCCTGTCAAAATTCCCATACCAAAACCACCACAATCAGAACCCACTAAACCAATTCCCCTACCCACAAAACCAATAGCCGATGATGTACCCCAGAAGAGGAAGAGAAGGGTACTGAGGCTAGAAGAGGAAGAAGAAGATAATGATGAAGATGAAGACAGGCTGCCAATCTCAACTGTTATACAGTTGCCTATGGCGATAAGTCACCCTCCAACAATTACTCCTGAATCTCAAAGGCAAATTGTGAAAGTGAAGTTAGAAGAAGAAGAGCTTCACAAACAACATGATGAGGAATTGTTAAGAAGAGTCGACAAAGCATACGCTACCACATCTTCAATCATCAATATGAAGAAACATGCTCAGAGATTATACACTCTCAGACATACCTTTCAATATCAAAAAGAGAGAGTGAGGATTTGGCCTGATCCCAAAGTGTCTCATAGGATTCAAAAGAAAAAAATTCCACAGAGATACATTGGCCAAGTAAAGAAGATTGTAGATGAAGTGATCTTAATTGCCTTTGTAGTATCACCTTGGGAGATCCTAGATGACTTCAAGAAAGCCTATAAATCTAAACTGACCCCACAAAAGATGCTGGAGAATAAGGTGTTGAAAAAGGGGTTAGTGTATGAGGAGGCTTGAGGAAGTTAGAAAGAATGAGCTCCAGTTGTTCTTAGAGGGCATTCACCCAGATGAATTCCCATATAGAATCATAACAACTGTGGAGCTAAAAAATGGGAAGCAGGTCAAATACCTCTCTGAGTATTACGGCCAGAGTCACTCTTTGAAAGAGAAGCAGAAGAGCTTACCATGGTGGAACAAATAACCTTCCTTGAGGCCTATACAAGAGAGTCTTACAGACTCATAGTTGGGAAGTAGATCTCATGGATGGGGTAACAGCTCTGTGTCCAGTTACCCAAGACAGAGTTCCCATCCATCCTTTGCCAAACAGATCATTGAGACTTCTTCCCAAGCCTGTGCTTACAAGGGTCACTTCTGAGCTGATCTAGAAGACAAAAAGACCAATCTTTCTGCCATAATAAGTGGGACATCTTCAATAAGCTTAAAGGTTTTGGCTGCATTGGTTCAGGGGGAGTTTGTTGGACCAAAAGAACCAATGAGCCAAATCAGAAAAACCTTTATGTCCCACAAGACATCACAACAATTGCTGAAGACTTGATCAGCTGTTTGACAAAGTCTAAAGATCAACAGCTGAAGACTAAAGTACTGAAGACTTCAACAGCTGAAGACCAAAGTATGAAGATCAACAGCTGAAGACTAAAGTACTAAAGACTTCAATAGCTGAAGACCAAAGTCTGAAGATCAACAGCTTAAGACTAAAGTACTGAAGATCAACAGCTGAAGTACAAAGACTGAAGACATCAGCTGATGGCAACAACTGAAGTTCAAGAAGTCCAAGTACTGAAGGCTTCAGAGTTTGTCACAACAGCTAAAGAAGCATTCTTCAGTTATTGTGATGGTTTCCTTTCAGTAGTTTTATTTTCTATTTCAGTACTTGTAAAACGACTGAAGAGTATGTTTTTCAGTCGTTGTTGTTTCAGTAGTTTTTTTAAGTAGTTGTAGTGATAGTTAACACTTGGTATTTTTGTAAGAAGATGTAAGCTGTTTGACATCTTCAGTAGTTGTGTTAACTTTCAGTAGTTAAATAACAGTTAGATGTCACTATCAAGTGACATCAGCTGACGTCAGCTTCCTTTATAAAAGGAAAGATGACCTAATTGTAACGAGGTGCATGAATCCAGCCGAAGCGTGTATTGAATGAATATATTCCTTTTGGCAGAAATTCTCTCTCTATAACAAACACTGTTTCATTGATAAATTTCGTGTGTTCTTGTTTAAATTTGTTAATTTGTGAGCTCATTCCGCTGCAAATCCAATCTAATTGATCAAACTAGATGCTGAGATCCTAACAACTTTACTTTCAGACTTTGTCCTCAGCTGATAGCTTCAGACTTTGTCTTTAGCAGTAGTCTTCAGTTCCTATCTTTAGACCTTGTCTTCAGACCTTGTAATCAGCTGATGTCTTTAGCTGCTGTGATCTTCTTGAGCAGTTGTAATGTCTGTGGGACTTAGAGATTCTTATTGAGAATCGAATATGGTATTCAAGTCAATGATTGAGTGGTAAAAACAAACAATCAAAGAACATTTAATGCAAGAAAAATACTCATAAATGCTTTTTTATTATATATGAAAGTTGATTGATTACAGAGAATAAATGACAACAAAATTCTCTGTCTATTAGCCATCACCTCATGTACGAGGTTATCTATTCTATTTAAAGGCAGACAAGATGCCTTTACAAAATGACTAAACTACCCCTGACCTATTACATCAGAACTAGTCTATGTCTTTATCCACCTCTTTTCTTGGTCATCCGCATTGACAAATGCGGATGAGTTAACTTGATCAGCATTTCTTTACTTGATCATCCACATTAGTATATTAGTCATCCGCATTGGTTAATGCGGATGAACAAATACTTATGCACATTTGTTCCGTCATCCGCATTTGTCAAATGCGGATGAGCAAAGTCTTGTCCGCATTGTATCTTGGTCTTCCGCATTAGTCAATGCGGAAGAAAAAATACTTGTCCGTATTTCTTTTATGTCTTCTGCATTGACTAATGCGTAAGACAACACTTGGTTTTTTTGTGCGGGATCTTCATCCGCATTTATTCTTGGACTTGTGGGATTCTAGCAAAGCAATCATCAAATCACCCATTGAATTGGCATGTATGATCCTTTCATGGTGCAACAATACTCCCCCTAAGGATTATGCAGCTAATGTTCTTCAATGTTTGGGAGGTGATTGATGTGGTGAAGATTCTGCTAGGTCTTGTGGAGGAAGCAAAAATGTAGCTTTAGTTGGATCTAGAATAGCTTTGATCATATTGAAAAAATCTATTGCTTCTGATATTCTGTCCCTACTCAGCACATGTGTCTTCATTTTGCTCATGTTGTAGATGGCTTCTATTGGTAACTTCTTCAGTGAAATAGGTTCCCAAATAGAGATAGTAGAAAGACCATCTTTGTGAATCAGCAAGCTTCCACCCACATCCACCTCAAGTTTCACAATGTTCCCAAGTTGCAAGGGTGTCTTCTTTTTCTTTCTTTTATCTCTTTTTGTATCGATACGATCATATGCTAATTTTAGCAACTTGATGCATTTTAGGAAGAAGTGCATATCTTGTTCACCCAGCTTATTGTTGATTTCCTTGAAGTGTTTTGTATAGATATAATGAATGTAAGATTCATCAAGAAGTTTTATTTCATATCCACTAAATAATCTTATTTCAGCACCCACCTTTCCTCCCCACTTCCTTCTATCATCATCTCATAAGTTTGTTCTCATAATACACATTTGAGATAGGTGTGGAGGAATGAGTAGGAGACACCATTTTCTTTTCAAAGCTTCTGTTGGTTTCACCTTCAACTCAGGAAACACAACTTCTTCAGCTTGTATGTTCTTCTTCTTCTCAAGAGGATTAATAAAAGACTTATCTTTTCACATGTAAATAGTCTTTAATGAATTCAAATTATCAGTCCTTCTTAACATTTTGAGTATAATTTTAAATTCATATCCTCTCAACATAGCTAAATGATTCATCAGTTCCAGTTGAGTTAGTTCTTTTAAATCATGGATCTCCTGGGCATTTACTAAAGCTGAGTACTCAGTAAAAAATTGCACCAGCCCTGAGATTCTTTTTACCAGGAACATGTTCCACATGCTATCATACTTCCAGGAAATTAGTTTCCGATCAACTTTGCCATTGGGAGTAGATACTCCTCTGATTAACTTAGCATTGTTAATCCTTGTTGTAGTTTCAACTGAGAGGGTTCTGCAAACCATTCTGGGTATTTATGAACTACAGGAGCCAACAATGCTTGATCTTTCTGATTTAGCATCATATCTTGAGCAGTTAGTATAGATCTTGGCATCTTGTTCAGGATTTCTTCTACCCTCTTGAGATTGTCTTTCTTTTCATTGATCGTATGGAGAGTAGCAGCCCTTATGGAGTTGTGTTTCATATTCCTAATCTTTCTTCTTGTGAATCCTTGGCTTGAAAGATAATCCTTTATTTCCTTATTTGAAATACTATAAGGATCAGAAAATAGTGGATTAGAAGTTAGGGTTGATTTCTTCATTAATGATAGTTTAGGTAAGGGAACCTTTCTTCACAATGGTCTTTCATACACAGTTGTGGTTGATCTCTTCATAGAAGACTCTTTATGCACAGGAACATCTTTGGTGATTGATTTTTCATACTCTGTTTCTATATTTGGATCTAGTAGCTTATTCACTTTTTCTTCTGCTTCTTTCATTCCTTCATATGTCATGCCAAAAACTTCATTTGGATCATACCCATGATTAATAAAAAAACATTGCTTTGATCATTAAGTCATCGGTTTGAGCTTTTGACACCATTTCTTCCACTCGTTGTTCTGTTTTCATAGGAATGTCCATATGAACATCCTTTTTAACATCATAACCTCCAGCTATCTCTCCTTCTTCCAAATCCATGAATACAGCTGGTTTCTTCAATTGTGCCTCAGCCATTTCATGTTCTTCTAGGAATTCTGCTATTGCAGCAAGACTTCTTGGGTCATCTGGTTTGGCTTTCTTAGCTGGTTCATCTTCTTTCATTGGCCTCTTTCCTTTAGCTTCTCAGATAAGTATTTCATATTTCTAGTATATGTTTGAAGAGGAGGACCAGAAGAGGATTCAGTTTGTTTCATTTCCCCAGACAATTTTTCAGCCTCTTGTATTTTTCTTAATCATCATCCCCTTTTTCTTTTTGTTGTTCATTCTTCTCTTGTTCTTTTTCCCACATTTCTCTTATCTTTTCTTTTTGTTCATCAGACATAGCCACAATATGTACAATCTGCATACTCAACTCTTTCTCTAGTGGAACTGGAAATTTGGGAATGACTACAATAGGTTCAGAGGTGGTCCTTTGGTCTATAACAAAGTCCTAGAAATCTTCATCTATTGTGAATTCTTCTGAAGTAAAGCTATCCATGGCACTGATTAAATTTTCAAATTCATCTTTCTCAGTCTAAGTATCCTCTGATTGCCCAGAATAAAGCACCATTTGTAAGCTTTGTTCCTCATTCTTTGGTTGGCTTTCATCTTCTCCTTATTCATCATCATCATGAGAAGTAGGTTGTTTCTCATTATCAATAACCTTTTCTTCATTTTAGTTTCTCCAGTCAGAGCACTTCTTTGAATTTCAAGCAACAACTCAACTTCAGAGATCCTTTTAGATTGAGTTCAACTTGACTTTGGAGATTTGATATGATTTCAGCTTGTTCTTCAATAATATTCATTTGTTCTTCCATAGCTATGGTCTGAATGGCAAGAGTATCAACATGGCCACTCACTTCTTCTCTAGAATGATTTAGTGTAGCTTTCAAATGGTCAATTTCTTTCTCCTTGTCTTTCTTTTCAGCTTCATACTTTTCTTTTAAATCTTTTAATTCATGTTCCTTTTCATCAAGCTCTAGAATCCTGTCATCAATGATTCTTGCTCTCCTATTTGAAATTCATTCCATTCTTTCCACCTTTTGTAGGAGCTCAGATATCAACCTATCCTTTTTATCAGGCCTGTTTGTATTAGATTCAGCAAAGCTTTCTGATTGAGCTGTCTCAAAAGTTGCTCTCTTTGCATGCGTTTGAGTATGTTGATCCTCCTCATCTGAAGATGACTTGGATGCTTTAGAAGCACTAGTTGATCCTCCAATTTCAGTTGGGTTATCATGGGTGGGCAAAGATTGTTGTGGTAATGTTGGTGAGTGATGAGGTGGTGATATAGGTGAGTGATGAGGTGGTGATATAGGTGAGTGATGAGGTGGTGATATTGGCGATGGTTGTGGGGTTGTTTGTGGTGTTGGTTGTGGTGTTGGCTATGGTGTTTCTTGTGGTGTTGGCTGTGGTGTTACTTGTGGTGTTGGTTGTGGTGTTGGTTGTGGTGTTGGTTGTGGTGATGGTTGTGGTGATGCTTGTGTAGCTTGCTCATCATTAACCTGTTATTGTCCTTGATTATCAATTGAATCATCCATAAAGAAAAGGTGAGTGAGTTCCACTGTAAAAGTTTCTGGGGACCCTCTTCTTAATGTACTTGTATGATTTTGCATCATAATGAGGAATATCAAGTACCGGTCCCTCAGTAGAAATGTCTGGAAATGCTTTATTTATCATGCACCGGATAAACCTTGGGTACCTCAAAAACTTGTATCTTCTCCCCTCTTGTATGTTTGAAGTTAGGCCATTAAAAACATAGACAGACATATTGAATGGCCTCTTTGTACAAAGAGCACAGATTGCTGAGGAAGTGGTGATTGGAATGTCATTCCATCCAGCTTTTCTTTTAGATAGGCAGTGTTGAAATATGTAGATTAGAAATCTCCAAGGCAGATCAACCAATCCTATAATGATTTGTTTGGCCTCAAATCCTCCTTCATAACCAATCTCATCAAAGAATGTGGTTATTACCTCATCATCCAGCTCTAAAGGGGCATTAGCATCATCACCAAAGTGCAAGCATTGTCTAACAGTGTCTTCAGTGATGCTTAGAGTATGATCATTGTCAATTCTTCCAACCAGAGTTCGAGCAACATCTTCTTCAATAACTTTAGCTGAGTTCAGTAAAGATCGTATGAAGTTCTCATAGATGGTGGGTCTAACAGTGATCGCATAAGCTACCCTTGTAGTAGAGATTAATCTGATGATATCTCTAAGTCCCTCAGCTTCCGGTACATGAGGGTTTAAATAACCGCTGACGTTATGGAGCTTGCTCCATGAAAGATTTTCCATATAATCTGCATAAAAGACATGTGTGTCAGTTTTAATGAAAACTCATAAGTATCATTTATCAGTTTGACATTAAGTGGTCGCAAATGAACTTTTGACATTACTGTATCATTGTTTTTACATGAAATGGGAATTTGTTGTTCAACAGTAACAGTTTCTATGAATGAACCATTTATTAGATGTTGTTTCATTGATTTGTTACACATTTTCTTTGTTCATCATGCTCAGTTTTTACACTAAACATGACTATGAAGATTTTCATGATGAGTAAAATTTCTATTGGTTTGCATGTTCATTGAATTCGAAAAGGTGTATTATAATACATCAATAAATTGAGTTTTTGTTTCTTCATTATCATTCGGTTCATTGTTTGACTTAGGTTTGATAGTTCGAAAGTTAGGTCTTGATGAAATTTTTGGAAATTTCCTCTTGTTTTTCAGTGCAACTGTAAGTTAAGAATCATGACAAGCACATGTTGAGTGAAATCACACAAAAATCTTTGATTGTTTATGATGAAGATGATCGAAGTGGGTGTACTGTGTATTTGCACTCGTCTCACTATGAAGTCTCTCAAATTTGAAAAGTATTAAATGACCCATTTAAATTCCTTTAAATAGTCAAATAATGCATTCTGAAAGATTTTACAAGTTTAAGAGCAAATGCGGTCACCACTGTAGCAAATGCGGAAGTGTTAATTTTTTGACTTTTGGTCATCCACATTTGTTAACCGTAACAAATGGGGAAGAAAATTTTGGACTTTGACTACCCGCATTTGATCACTGTTGTAAATGCGGATGTTTTGTTACTTTTGTTTTATTCTACCCGTATTTGTTCACTGTTGTAAATGCGGAAGTTTTAGTTACTTGTGTTTTATTCTATCCATATTTGTTCATTGTTGTAAATGCGAAAGAACTAAGTTCATCAACATTTATTTACTGTAACAAATGCGGTTGACATATCTTATTCAACATTGCTCATTGTAACAAATGCGGTTGAATAAAATTTGTCAGCATTTGCTCACTGTAGCAATTGCGATAGAATAAAATTTACATTTACTTGATCATCACTTAATTATTTCTGCTTGATCATACATGAGCATTAAAGGTGTATCCACAAATGCGGATAGGTAAAACAAATGCACAAGTGTAAATTTTTTCCGTATTCGACAAATGCGGTTGAACACTTTAAATGTTTATCCGCATTGACTAATGCGGTTGAATACTTGAAAACTATTTTATCCGTATTGACAAATGTGGTAGAACAATTCTTGTTCTGCATAGGTTAACACCAAAATTTCATGTATACTTGTAACACACTAATGCGGTAGAGTAAAATCATTGTCCGCATTAGTTACACTTGAAAATATACTGTTACCCGCATAAGGTTATATGCATGGGTTACCTTCACCCACATTAACCAATGTACTTACGTGCATTAACTTTTGAACTTAATCATAAGTTAATGTGATTGAATTGATTATTCATCTTATGAAGACTTGTCCTTGATTGATTTTTCTTATGAAGTTGACCGTTAAAGTTGTCAAATCTTGCTTGGATTGACTTGTATGTCACAAGTGATACAATTTTCCTAATTTTGACAGATCTTTGACTTATGATGCTTCTAAGAATCTGCATAGGTTATATGCATGGGTTACCTTCACCCGCATTAACCAAAATTTTTGTTTTGTTTTGAAAGTGAGTTAAGCTGATAATTAAAAATATGGACTTACTTTAAAATTTTAAATTACTCCCCCCTAAAGATTATATCCACATTTAGATAGAAACTTTAAAGATTTAAAAACTTTTTGAATTTTATTATGCTTATTAATAATAAAGAGAATTATCTCTTTTGTTGGGATCATATTAGTCTTACATTACATATGTGCATCCTTTATGATTAAATGTACATGTTTATGAACTTGAAGATTGAAAGTATGTTCGTCCTCTTAAACTCATAACAGGTTGATATTTTGATGCAAATGATTTTTATCATGTTTTGGTTGATTTAATTATTTAATGTGTACCTCACACACATGAGCATGGAATGATCAACCATCCTTATACAATACATGGTAGAACTTTTTCACAACTTTTCTTACCAGGTTACTTAATTATGAGAACTCATTTTCATTGATCCTCATTGGGATTCTTTTACTTTGAACCTTTTCATGATGATCCTCATTGGGATTCTTTTCCCTTCACTTTGAAAGGTGATCCATGATGGGATTCTTTTGTTCATTCACTTTGAATGTATTGCTTTTGTATATTCATCCAATTGGATGTGTTCCTTATTTGAGAATCTTTTGGATCAAGACATCTGCACTATGTGCATGTTTCATCACGTCTTTGCTTAGCAAAACAAGGATGAAACTGATGTAGGTTAAAGAGATTCTTAAAGTATCATTGCCTGGTGTGTTTAGGTTACTACACACACATGCATTCAGATAAGCCAGTACATACCTGTACTCTGTGATGAGTGTTTCACTATTAAATAAGATTTTAATTCATCACTACATGTATATTCTCTTCCAAGTTGAGCCTACCAACATATGAGGTAAGTCATGACAGTCTTGCAATTTTTGAAATTAAGCACAGTGAATGATATAATGACTGTAATTATATCATTTCCCAAGATTCTTTCCTTCATCAAAATTGATTTCTTTTTGTGGTTTTCTGATGTTTTTAATGTTTTTGATGTTTTTCATGGTTTTACTCAAGGTTAATCATGCCAATTGACCGGACCAGGAATTCAAACCTATTGGGTTCAAATGCTTTGGTAAATAAATGAGCTAATTGATTTTCAGTTGGTACTTGAATCAATTTGATTAAACCCTTTTTTAGCACAGTCTCACAAAAAGTGATATCTAATTTCAATATTTTTAGTTTTTGAGTGCTGAACTGGATTATTAGTTATGAAAAGAGCTGCTATGTTGTCAATGTAAATTGGCATGTGCAAGAAGTTAAAACCATAATCAAGCATCTGGTTTTGAATCCAAAGTACTTGAGAGCAACAAGCTCATGCTGCAATATACTCAGCTTCTGTTGTGGACACTCATACATTGGTCTGCTTCTTGCATTGCCAAGATACTAGTCTAGGACCAAGAAATTGACAACCGCTAGAGGTGGATTTTCTATTAAAGTTGCATCCTCCATAGTCACTGTCTGTGAAGGCATAGAGATTAAATTCTCCTTGGTTTGGATACCATAATCCAAGAGCTGGTTTGCCCTTTAGATATCTGAATATCCTCTTCACTGCATTCACATGTGATTCTTTTGGTTCACCATGATATCTGGCACACACACAAACACCAAACCTAATGTGAGCCTACTGGCTGTTAGATACATAAGTGAACCGATCATTGATCGATAGTGAGTCTGATCCATTGATTTGCCTTCAGGGTCAGGTCCAATCTTCACTTTAGTATCCACAAGAGTTCTGATAGACTGATAGTCAACAAAGTGGAATTTCTTCAATATGGTTTCCATGTAATTTGATTGATTGATGAAGATTCCATCTGCTATCTGTTGGACTTGCACCCCTAGAAAGAAGGTGAGTTCCCCCATAGCACTCATTTGAAATTTTGAGTGCATAAGGTCTTCAAATTCTTTGCAGATTTGCTTGTTTGTAGTGCCAAATATAATGTCATCCACATAAATCTGGACTAACAACATATCTTTTCCTCTTTTTCTTCTGAAGAGAGCCTCTTCAATCTTTGTCCTTTCATATCCATGTTCAAGAAGAAATGATGATAGAGTCTCATACCACTTTCTTGGGGCTTGATAAAGACCATATAGAGCTTTGTCAAGCTTGTAAACTCTGTGAGGGAAATGTGGATCTTCAAAGCCAGGTGGTTGACTCACATTGGTCTCCTATGCAATCTTTCCATACACGAATGCACACTTTACATCCATTTGATAAACAGTAAATTTCATGGATGCAGAATATGCAAGAAAGATTCTGATTGCTTCTAGTCTGGCAATAGGTGCAAACACTTCGTCATAGTTGATTCCTTCTTCTTGAGTGTATCCCTATGCCACTAGTCTTTGTTTGTTTCTGATGACGATCCCTCTATCATCAGTCTTGTTCCTGTACAGCCATCTGGTACCGATAGGGTATTGTCCTTCGGGAGGATCTACCAGTTTCCATACTTCTTGCTTCTTGAATTGGAGCAATTCTTCCTGCATTGCTTCAATCTAGCTATTGTCTTGAACTGCCTCGTTGATGTTCCTGGGTACTATTTGACACAGAAAGCATGAGAACAAACAGATGTTTGCAATACTGGATTTGCTTCTTGTCACCCTCTCATTAAGATCACCAATAATGGTTTCAACTGGATGATTCTTGTATATTCTTATGGTTGGAATGGAGTCACCAGCAATTGTTACATCAAGATTGAAGACATTCAGTTCATTATGGTCAGAGGCACATTCAAATGGTACTGTTGTTGAAGTGTGAAGATTGTCAAATTCTGTTTCAGTTCCTGCTACATCTTCAGCAGCACTAAGATTCTTGCATCATTTGATGTCCCTTGTGTTTCAACTGGAGGAGTAGCCTGTTTTTGATTTCTGATCTCGTTTGACAAGTCATCTGAGTGAGATGGTACTAGGCTTTGACCTCCTTCAGACGAAACACTAAGGTTTTATGACAGTTTTCTGATGGGATCAGCTTGAAGAGGAACATCTTCATTCACGTGTTCATCAAATGTAGGAGGAATCAATGGAAAATTATCTCTTCTCTCTACAGCTGACCAAGTACTACTTGAATTTATATTTCCTGCATCAGACAAATGAAATTGATCAAATGATTTTGTAAATGTGTCAATATCAAACAACTAGTAAGGACCATTTGTAGATTTGGGAAATGAATGTTCCTTGAATTGAACATTTGTTGATTCATCAATAATGTTTAATCTAGGATTAAACACTCTGTAAGCCTTTGAAACAGAAGAATAACCTACAAAGAATCCTTCATCAGACTTGGATGAAAACTTTCCCAGATAGTCTCAGGTGTTTAATATTGAGACATGACTACCAAATGATTTAAGAAATCCAATAAATGGTTTTCTATGAAAGAGTAGTTCATAAGGAGTCATGTTGTTTTCTTCGACAAGTAGAGTTCGATTCTACACAAAGCATGATGTATTAACTGCCTCTGCCCAGACAGTGATTGGTAGTTTAGCATGAGCTAGCATCGTTCTTGTTGCTTCAATCAGTGTTCTATTTCTCCTTTCAGCTACCCCATTTTGTTGAGGAGTTCTAGCTGCACTGAATTGATGAGCAATGCCTTTGGTTGCACAAAACGAACTCATACTTTCATTTTTGAATTTAGTAACATTATACTTCCTATTATGTTGACCTTAAGGTCAAGTTGATTTTCAATTTTAGTGATAAATTCTGGTATGATTTGGGATGCTTTGTTTTTATGAAGTAAGAAGAAAACCCATGTGAATCATGAAAAGTCAACAATGATCAATAAACAATATTTTTCTTTCCAATACTCATTGCATGAGTTGGTCCAAACAAATCCATGTGAAGTAACTTCAATGGAGTATTATTAGTGTTCACCGGCTTGGTTTTGTGAGACGATTTGTGTTGTTTTCCTTTGAGGCACGCAAAATATTGATCAATAAAATGAAATTCTTTTTGAGGATAACCAATGGCATGGTTTTCTTTGACCAAATTGTTCATGTTTTTGAAGTTTGTGTGCCCCAAACATCTATGCAAAAGCTGTGATTCATCAAATGATGATTTTGACAACAAACATGTTTCTTCTTTAGGTGATGCAGAACATAGGTTTAAGAAATATGCATTGTTCTTCCTTGGGGTCTTTAAGACAATCCATTCCTCAGGGATCTGAAATCCAGGTTTTAGAATGTAGCAATGAGTGTCTGTAAATTGAGTGGAATATTTCTTGTCTCGGATCTAAGACACGCTAAGCAGAATGAAATTCAGCTGTTCACAGTAGTTCACTCTATCAAAGCTCAGCATCCCGTTTGTCACAAATCCTTCACTTGTAATTCTACCAGCTTATGAATCTCCACCAAATGCCATAGTAGTTCCTTGTACATGCTTGAAGTCATGAAGGAGGGAATGATCTCCAGTCATGTGTCGGGAGCATCCACTGTCCACGTATGATAAACTATTGGACCTATGCGGATGAACCTGCAAGCAAAAAAAGCTAATTAGAATAAGGAACCCAAGCCATGATGGTCTTGGGTTTCCCATTCCTATCCATGATGGCGACCTCTGGTAGTTCCCTATAAATTGTGGTTTAGTTGGAGGTGTCCTGGGAGATTTTTGGTAATGATTGGGTTGAGTCATCTTATTAACATCTACTAAGGATTCAAGTGAGTAATGAAGTCGTGGGTCTCGATTTCTTTGTAGAAATTTAGCCTGTTTTTCATTATCAATTGTATGTTTTTGTTTTGGAAGGTCAATTTTGTGTTTCATTGTGAGTTGTTTTCTTTGACGCTTCCTCAACTCCTTCAAATTGTTCATGTCATTTGTTGATCTAGGTGTCCTAGATTGAGTATTGTGAAAATGATGTCTGACTGTGGATGTTTTTAAGATGGGTTTGTGTTGGGGAATTCTCGAACCCTTCTAATTGAAGTAACAATCAGATGTATTGTGATCGTTCATGTCACAAACTGAACAATACTTGTTGAAATAGCAGTTTTTGGTGGAGTGATTGTTTATATCACAAATAAAGCAATATTGATATTCATCTGCCTTGTGTGACTCAGTTGATATTTTCTTTTGCTGAATAACTTTCTTTTCTTTAGGGGATGAATCAGAATCAACTTTTTTAGTAGTTTGCTTCACAACACTACCTTTGTTTGATTTTATGGGTTGTTTCTATTTCCTTAACCCTTTTCTTACCTCTTTCTCAAACTGGTCAACATGTTTCTTGTTGCACATATCAAACCCAACTCCCTGCCTTAATCATGAAGACTAAGGGTCTGATAATGTTTTATGTGTTAAACTCAATGTTTTTGTTTGTTGCTTTTGTAGTGAAACCTTTTTTGATTTGCTTGAATTTTTTGGAGATATGATCTCTTTATCAGAAGTACTCTTAGTAGTGGGTTTCATGACTTCACATATTTCTTTTTACCTTGTAAAACATATGGTATGAAATTTATGAAAGGGACAATTGCTTTTATAGGGCTTGATGGTTTCATGACACTCACTGTCTTGTCTGAACACTCTTTAATATTGATTGGGTGACCTAACTTGATTTCATCCTCATTGGTTTCAATATAAACATCAGGTTGTTTTGGGGATTCGTTACTTGTTTTACTATAGATTTAAGTTCCATAGTTTTAGTGTCAATTTCTTTAGTGAGTGAGACAAATTCGGGCATGACAATGTATTTGTCATTGTATGGTGGAGGACATGAATTATACCCAATCCCTGACATGTCCTTTGGATCCTTATGGGACTCAAGCATCTCTTGCAGCTTGACTGAAGACATTTGAAACTTTTCAAGTTTCACATCAGTCAGTTAATGTTTAGCCTTAGATTGAGCTAACTTTTCAGTAAGGAGCTCATTCTCAGCTGCAACAGTGTACTTTTCACCATGCAGTTTTTCTACGTCAGAGATAAGAGATTTGATTTTGATCTCAAAGCCTTTTATTTCTCTGTTCATCATCTCTTACTCTACTTTTTCTTCTTTAATTTTATCTGCCAGATTGTTGTTATGCTCCATATAACCTTGCAATTCATTAATACATTTTCACTACAAAGGTCAGATTTTACCTTAGTAGGCATCGGAGAAGGACCATCATTGATGTGAGCCATAAGAGCATGATTCTGAAATTGAGGCTTGACTTCCTCTGCATTCACGCTCTAGTCACATACTCCATCTTGCTTTATCACGAGAGCACTTGTAGAAGATTGACTGCTTCCATGAGCTTGATTTGTCAGTTGGGGTGGATTCTGATATGAATGGTGTTGATGATAATGTTGTTGTTGGTTGTTGGAGTGAAAGCTTGAGTTAGGCTGTGAGGATGACTGGCCTTGAGATTTCCTTTGATAATTATTTCTCTTGGGGGCATTACACTCTCTTCAGAAGTGACTAGCCATGCCACAGTTAAAGCATTTCACCTTGGATTTATCATATCCAAGTTTTGTATTTTCATTTAGGCTTAGTTTTCTGCCTTTTCTAAAGAATTTCCTGGCTCTCATGGCAATCATGGCCATTTGCCATTGTAGATCCATTTCTTCCACATCATCTGGCTCCACTTCCTCCGGATCTTCTTGAATTAGATGAGCAGAAGTGAGTCTTCCTCCTAAGTATGCTTCAAAGCTTGCAACAAAGGCACTGTAAGTTGCCTTTTGTTCTTCTAATCTTGTATCTTCAGGAGTGGTTTGAGGAGCAGCAGTTACTCTGGAAGTTTGAGGAGCAGCAGTGACTTTGGAGGTTTGAGGAGC